>JAJMSD010000066.1:0-44219 GCA_030558265.1 [Candida] pseudocylindracea
CCGCGGCCTGCCGCCCGCCGCCATGTATTGATATATCTGCAGGTGCATGCACGCACCATTCCCCATCCCTGTTTATGAACAGCCACACCAACATCCTGCCGTCGCCGGCGCCGGCGCCGGTGTTCGTGGGCACGGCCTTCAACCAGAACGTGGACTGCTTTGCGGCGGCGACGGCGAGCGGCTTCTGCGTCTACACGGCGGACCCGGTGCTGCGCAAGGTGGAGCGGCGCTTTCCCGCGCCGTACCCGCTTGCCGCGGTGTGCATGCTCCACCGCACCAACTACTTGGCGCTCGTAGGCCTGGGCAGCCATCCGCAGTTTCCCAGCAACCGCGTGGTGATCTGGGACGACCTCAAGCTGAAGCCGCTGCTCTCGCTCGAGTTCGAGCTGCGCGTCGTGGGCGTGCACCTCTCCCGGATGCGCATCGTCGCGGTGCTCGAGCACGCGGTGCACATCTACGGGTTCTCGTCGCCACCGGCGGCCATTGCCGTGTACCCAACCGCCCCCAACCCGCACGCGGTGGCGGCCTTGTCGCTGCCGCAGCTGGCGGAGCTGCCCCAGTTGTTGGTGTTTCCGAGCAAGACCGAGGGCCAGCTCCAGCTCGTGGACGTGTCGCCGCGGGGGCAGGAGCGCAACGTGGTGCGCATCATCCGTGCACACAAGGCACCCATCCGGGCCGTGGCGGTCGACCGAGACGGGCGCTGGGTTGCAAGCGCGAGCGAGACGGGCACGATCATCCGCGTGCACGACGCGAGCACAACCCAGGTGTTGCACGAGTTCCGGCGCGGGTTGGACCGGGCCATTGTCACCTCGATGGCGTTTTCGCCCGACGGCTCGAGGCTTGCGGTGTTGAGCGACAAAAAGACGCTCCACGTGTACGCGGTGGGCGGCGACGGGAGCAACCGCCGCCACGTGCTTGACCGGTGGGCGCTTGTGCCGGGCTACTTCCACTCGACGTGGCTGGAGAAGAGCGTGGGGACGGGCGACGCCGACCGCGGCGAGGGCGTGCTAGGCTGGTGCGACCCGGCCAACATCGTGGTTGTGTGGCAGTTTGCAGGCGTCTGGGAGCGGTACAGCGTTGGGGACGTGTTGGCGCGGGCCGCCTGGAAGCTGATCGAGGGGGAGTAGAGGCCGGGGCGGCGTGCGCACCACAGCGGCGTGTAATATATGCAGGGCGGGCTATCATGCGCGGCGGCGCGGACCCTGCATGCGTGCGGCGCCGCCGGCGTCTCCGGGCCCTCTAAATCGTTAATTCATAAGCATAGGCGGGCTACGTCGTGGCGACTGCGGGCTCCGACCCCGCCGTGAACACGCCCGTCACGCGCTCGCGCCCGAGCATCACGCTGCCGAGCACGCGCCGGAGCACCCACTCGGACGCCCCGCGCGCCTGGGTCACGGTCCACATCTCCACGTTCATCAGCCGCATCGCCACGGCCGCAAGGATCACCGTGAGCACCGGCACCCAGAACAAGAAGAGCATCTTGTCCGCGAGGAGCAGCTTGCGCTCCGGCATCGACGCCGCGGCCGGCGCGCCGCTCGTCTTCTCCGCGCCGTGTCTCCCGTCCCCCGGGAAGATCTCCTCGTACGTGGGGAGCAGGTCCGCCTCGACCGCGCGCTGCGACCCCGTCGCGCTCAGCGGCTCGGGCGTGTCGGCCACCTCCTCCGTGTCCGTCCCCTCGTCGTCGGCAGACTCGGCAGACTCTGAGCAGTCGGTGCTGCTGTCCACCTCCGCCCGCTTGGCCACGCCCACGCTCGCCAACAGGTCCGAGCTGAGCGACCGCACCATCGTGGGCAGCACCGTCCACTCGCCCGTGGCGAGATGCAAGCTCCGGCGCGCGCCGTGCTGCAAGAGGAGCTTCATGAATGCCTCGTTGTCCGTCACGTGCGCGTAGTACAACGGCGTGAGGTCCTGCGTGTCGCGCACATCCACGCGACACCCGCGGCGGAGAAGCGCTGCCGCCAACTTCGTGTAGCCCTTGATCGCCGCGAGGTGGAGCATCGTCTGGCCCTCGGGCGTGCACAAGTTGAGGTTCGGCCGGATCGCACACTCCGTGTCGCTGAGCTCGAGGAACCGGAGAAGGATGTCCGGTGTCGGCACGCGCGCGTTCAGGAGCTCGGCCAACTGGCTTGTCCAGAACGACTGCTCCGGCGACTCCTCCTTCATGACGGGCGTGGCGTGGTTGGAGCCGTCGCCCGACGCCACAATCCGCTTGGCAATGTGCCGCGCGTCCTCGAGCCGCCCGTTCATCTTCAATCCGACAATCTGCAACGCAAGCTCGATCAACTGGCGGTCGGTGTCGTCCGAGTACGTGAACACCGGCGGCGACCCGTCCAGGATCAGCACCGCGTCCACCGACTCAAACGACACAAGCACCGGCCCGGGCGCGGCTGCCGGCGGAAGATACGTCACCATGGTGCTCTCCAGCCAGCAGTGCAGCGCAAGCGCGGGCGTGTTGCCAAACTGCACCACGAGGCCCGGCCGGAAGTTGCACCCGAGAAGCGTCACCTCGATCCCGCCCCGGATCGGGCCCTGTGCAGGGATGACGCGCTGAATCGTGGGCGCCTTGGGGTCGAGCTGCGCCACAAGCATCTCCGGCGCCACCACCTGGCCCAACGGCGAGCCGTCAAGCGAGCTGGCGCTCTGGCGCGACGAGAATGGGTCCGACGGGTCCACCGACGACACGCTGGCGCGCGCACGGAGGCTCTGGAGGTTCAGGTACAGGTGCGACTCGTCGCGGCGGCGCTTGAGCAGGCGCTCACTGACGGCTTCGCTGCTCCACTCGTCCACAGAGGTGGGCGAGATGGCCAGCGGCAGCCCCGTTTCGGCGTTGGCCTTTTTGCGGTCCATGATCATGATCGGCAGCGAAACCGTGTGCGCCACGAGGCTCCCGTCGAACCGCGAAAACACAAACAAGATGCGGAAGCCGGTGTTTTCGTCGTGGTGGCGGCAGTAGCACACGATGCGGGCCGAGAGCTCGATCAGGGAGCTGGCTGTCTCGCGCACCATCTCGACCGCCTGCTTGCAGTTGAAGATGATGGCGCGGCGCTGGACGCCGTCGGCCCAGTCGGTGGCGTCGGTGGCGGCCGCCACCTTGCGGCGGCTTGCTCTTTTCTGCTCGCGGGTGGTGCATCGCGGGCAGATGGTGCACGGCTGGAGCTTCAGCGTGAGGACATATGTCTCGAGGAAGAGCGTCTGGGTCTGGAGTTCGGGCAGAAGCGGCTGCGAGAGGCAGAACTTGGGCTTCAGCACGAGGTCGCCGGGGATGTGGAGGAGCGGCGGGAGGTTGGTGGCGTGGATGCGGATGGGCACCTTGATCTGGGTCTCGACACGCGAGCACGGCGGAAGGGTGACGGAGACGCGCGCGGGCAGCGCGAGGTTGAAGTCGTCGATGGAGCCGGCACGGAGCTGTGCAAGGAGCGCCGGCGACGGCTCGATGTTCGACGGCTGCGGCTGCGGGTTGCCGAACTTGACCTTGCCGAGGAGCGCCCCCGGCGCCGCCACGCGCGGCACCGTCACGTGTGGCGACGTCACGTGGTCGCTGAAGTCGGGAGAGGCGTCGGCGAGGACGTGGGGCGGGGGCGCGTCGAACAAGCGGTCGTCGAGGAACTCGTCGAGCAAGCTGCCGCCGTCGACGAGCGGCTCGAAGCTGGGGGGAGCAAACGCCATAGGAAAAAACAGGTGTCACGATGCGGGGAGACAGGGCGATTTTTGTTGGGATCGGTCACTAGCACGACGCGGGGCCTCGTGACGGCCGGGGGCGTGGCGACAGGACCGCCGGGCTGTGGGGACAGTGTGGCGCGTGTGCGCATGCTACGGGCGGGCGCGCGTGCACGGGCGGGCCTGCCACCGCCCGCACACACACCGCCGCCGCAACCCAACAGATTCGCCTGCAGCCGCGCAAAGCGGTGTCTGTGCGGTTGCTGCCGTTTCCGGCGGCTCGCTGCCGCATTAGGGGATAGGGGTGCCGAGTCCGGAAGTAACGGGCGGCTGCCCGACTGGGACAACTATGCCTGGGGGTCGCGCACGGGCGACGGCGAGCGCGGGCGCGCTGCTGCGGGGGATGTGGGCTGGGCAGACGAGCGTGCGGGCGAGCGTGCGGGCGAGCGTGCGGGCGAGCGAACAGCCGAGCGCGCGGGCGAGCGCGTGCGCACCGGCGACCGGCTCCGCGACCGGCTGCGGTATCTCCGCGGCTCGTCCGGCCGTGCGTCGTAGCCGCTGTCGTAGCCGCCGTCGTAGTCCCGCTCGCGGTCGTACCCCCCGTACCCCCGCTCGTAGCCGCGGTCGTATTCGCGGTCGTAGCCTCGGTCGTAGCCTCGGTCGTAGCCTCGGTCGCGGTCGCCGCGATCGCGCCGTCCGCCCCGCGGCCGCCGCCCGCCACCCGGCTCGCTCCGCGCCATCTGCACCGCCAACCCGCCCTCCGAGTACTCGCACACAAAGCCGTCCATCTCGCCCAACGCCTTCTCCGCGTCGTCGCTCTCGACGTACTCCACAAAGGCGTACGGACGCGCGACCGGGTTGCGCGGCCGCGGAATGTCCAAGCGCACGAGCCGCCCGTAGCGCTCAAAGAACGGCGCCAACTGCCTGGCCTCGGTGCCCGGGCTGAACGCAGAGACGTGGAGCGTGTTGCGCGGCATGGGAAAAGGGCGCGTGGAAGAGATGCGCGCGGGAATCGACGCACGCGCGCAGGTGGCATTTCGTCTATGTACGAGACGCAGGGTGTTGCCGGCTACTTGCTCTCAATGCCCTCGCCGAGCCCTCCGCCCAAGCCCTCCAGCTTCATCTTGATCACGCGGTTCGTCTGCACCGCCCCGCGCGGCAACTTCTCCCCCCGCACCACCTTCTCCATCTCCTCCCGCGTCAACGTCTCGTACTCCAACAAGCCCTGCGCCAACCGCTCCAACTCCACGCGCCGCGCCGTCAACACTTCCCGCGTCCGCCCCTCGCTCTCCACCAACATCCGCCGCACCTCCTCGTCCGCCATGTCGCGCAACTTCGGGCTCCACAGCGCCCAGTCGTCCGCCATCCGCACCGGCCCGATCTTGTCGCTCATCCCGTACTGCGTCACCATCGCGCGCGCCGTGCTCGTGGCCGCTCCGAGGTCGCTCAGACACCCCGACGTTGTGTTGTCCGCGCCCCGCGTCAACTCCTCCGCAAGCTTCCCGCCCATGCACACGTCGAGCCGCGCGTGGCACTCGGCACGCGTGAGATCGTGCTTGTCCATCTCCGGGAGCTGGAACGTGATTCCAAGCGCCCGCCCGCGCGGGAGAATCGTCGCCTTGTAGAGCGGCATCGCGCTCGGCGTGAACATGGCCATGATCGCATGGCCCGCCTCGTGGTACGCCGTGTTTGTGCGCAGCTCCTCGGTCATCACCATCGCCTTCTTGGCCGCGCCGAGGAGAATCTTGTCCTTGGCCCACTCAAAGTGCAGCATGTCCACCGAGAGCGCGTTGCACTGCGCCGCGTACACCGCCGCCTGGTTCACAAGGTTCATCAACTCCGCACCCAGCAACCCGGGCGTGCCCCGCGCGAGCACGCTCGTGTCCACGTCCCGCGCCACCTCCACCTTCTTCATGTGGTGCGCAAGAATGGCCAGCCGCCCGCGCACGTCGGGAAGCTCCACGTTCACCTCCTTGTCAAACCGCCCCGGTCTCGTCAACGCCTTGTCAAGCGACTCCGGGAAGTTGGTGGCGCCGATGATGATGATCCCCTCCGTCTGGCTGAACCCGTCGAGCTCCACCAACAACTGGTTGAGCGTCTGCTTGGCGTACGCCTGGTCCTTCGGGTTGCGCTTGCCGCCAACCGCGTCGAGCTCGTCAATGAAGATGATGGCCGGTCCGCGCTCCCGGGCCTGCGCAAAGAGCTCGCGCACGCGCTTCGCACCCACGCCCACGTACAACTCGTCAAACTCGCTCCCGGACATGAAGAAGAACGGCACGCCGGCCTCGCCGGCCGTTGCGCGCGCCAACAACGTCTTGCCGGTGCCGGGCGGGCCCGTGAGAAGAATGCCCTTGGGAAGCTTGCCGCCCAAGCCCGTGAACTTGGACGGGTCCTTCAAGAACTCGACAATCTCCTCGAGCTCCGCCCGCGCCTCGTCCACGCCGCACACGTCGTCGAACCGCACGTTCGACGTGCTCACGTCGATGGCCTTGTCGGAAATGTCCAGCCCGCGGAGAAGCCCCAGGTCCAGGAGCGTGTTGATCGCCTTGGACGCAAAGTAAAAGAGAAACAGCACCGTCGCGGCAAACTTGGCCCAGTTGAAGAACACAGTCCACGGCAGCTCCGTGATCACCACGTGGAGTGGCTGCTGCGGCGAGCCCTGTCCGCTCCCGGGCGCCTTGCCCACCGCTGCGAGCGCCTCCTGGTAGAGCCGCGTGCACTCGTGGTCCCGGGCAATCCCGGGCGTCTCGTACCGCGACACCACAATGTGGGGGAAGTGCGCCGCAAGCACCTGCTTGTAGAAGGCGGCCTGGTGGGCCGCGGAGTTGAGGTTGCGGTTCGCGGTCGCCTCAGCCGTCTGGAGCGACGCCGCCGTCGCGGCCGGAAGCTGCGCGGCCGGCTGCGCATAGTGCCGCACACACCGGGGGAGCATCGCGAGCCGCGGCGCCGTGCGGCGCGCCGCGACCGCCACCCGCGGACGGAGAAGAGCGAGCATCGTGTGGAAACCGCCAGAAGCCGGTTGGGTGGCGCACATCGCCGCGCGTGTCTATGCAGGCCGGAACACGTGCCGGGCGGCACGCCGGAGTCGTTACGTGTGTTCCATCTTGATGCGCACCTGGTCGCCGCCCTCGATGCTGCAGCCGTGCTCGTTGGCGAGGTGCAACATGCAGATGAAGTAGAAGCTCGTCGACAAGTCGCGCCGCTGCTCCGGCGCGTACATCTTGCCGATCTCGCCCACCACCAGCGCCAACGTCACCTCCTCCTTGCCCTCCATGGCCTGCCACATGTTGTCCTTCAACAACTTCACGTCCACCTTCTTCGCGGTGCGCAGGTAGCTCACGTATTCGGGCCGTGCCTTCTGCGACGCCGGGAGCGGCTCGGCGAACTGCTGGCCCATGTCGTAGTCGTGCTCGAACGGGAGGTCAAAGTCCGCCGCCTCCGCTGGCGACTCGGGGAGGGTCTCCGCCGGCGCCTCGTACGCGCTCGCAAAGAACGACGCCGCGTCCTCCTCCGTGTCCTGGGTCTTGGCAAACACCGCCACCCGCACGTGCGGCTTCAACCCCAACTGCGTGAGCCTCGCCAGCGAGAACCGGAGGTCCTCCGGGAGAATGTAGTCGAACGGGTCCCGCGCCGCAAGCTCCTTCTTGGAGATCGAGACGGCCGACTTTTGCTTCGCCGCGACAAAAAGCTCCAGGTCGTCGCTCAGCACCGCTGCCATGAAGTCGATCTGGAACCGCTGCTTCTTGCCCCGCCCGCCGGCCTCTCCCTCCGGCACCGGCGTCTTCTCCTTGGCCTCGCGGCGCTTGTTCAACATCTGCACCTTCCAGTGCTGCGGGCCCTGCCAGTTGCCCCGCAACGCCGAGTCAAAGTATGCCATGAGGTCGTGGTCCACCACCGAGGTTGGCGCGCCGTACTCTCCGGCGTCCTCCACCGCCACTCCCACCAGCTTGTCGTCCTCGTCATGCTCAAACAACTCTTCCGCCTCCGGCGGCACCACCAGCTGGTTTGCAAACCCGAACGAGTCGTGGAGGTCCGGGAGGTCGAGGTCCGGGAGCGCGTCGTCAAGCCCGCTGCCCGCGCCGTCAAACCCGCCGTCCGCACCGTCAAACCCGCCGCCCATACCTTCCGGACCCTCTTCGGGCGCGGGACTCTCACGCAACAGAAGCTCGCGCTGTTGGCTGGGCGGCGGCGCCGCCTCCGCCACCTCCTCCAACAAGCCCTTCGCCGCCGCGGGGTCTGCCACCGCCCTCTCAATCGAGCGGAGCGGCGGACACACCTCGAGTGCCGCAAGGTCGCCCGGAACTGTGTAGAGAAGACCCTTAAGGTCGGCAATGTCGGCCGATGGTACCATGAGCACAGACTGGTCGGGGAGCGCCGGCAGCGCCGGCTCGGCCTCCTCGGGCTCGTGTTCGCCGCCAAACACCACGCGCTGGCTGTCGTCCACGACCAAGGTGTTCAACAAGAGCGACTTGGCACCGCCCTCGTCAAACTCGGCCAACGCCTTCTTGAACACGGGGTCGATCGCAAGCTCCTTCTCAAGACGCCGCACGCGGATGCTGTCAAACGGCACGAGCGTCGACGTGGAGACGGGCTTCTTCTTCTTGGGCCGCGCCACTGCCTCGTTCTCCGCGCCCTCCTCCTCCTCTTCGCTCTCGGCGTCGTCGGCGGCGGCGGGCGCACCGGCCTTCTCCGTCGCCAACCCCGTGAGCAACTTGCCCGTCTCGCTCGCCACGCTGTCCACACGGCTGGAGTAGATCTTGACGCAGCCGTCCAAGGTGGCGCTTGCGCGCTGGAAGTTGATCAGGTTGTCGCCGTCGCGGATCACCCGGAGGTCGTGGAAGTAGTCGATCAACTCCACGTTCCACAGGTTGGCCGTGTTGATCTTGTTGTCGGTGGCGAGCTTGATCCACTGCTCGAACGACTCCATCGAGATGGTGGGCCGGGCCGCGGGCTCGGCGTCAAAGATGCCGGCGCCCTGCTCCGTGTCAAAGAGCCCGGCACCCGTGCCCAACTCCTCGCGGAACAAGTCGGCGCCCGACACGATCCGCCGCTGCGGCGCGTGCGCGTCGCCCGTCCGCCGCTTCTTGGAGATCGGAGGCATGGAATAAATGTAAACAAGGGCGATGGGCACCTCGCCGGCTCTGCGCCGCCGAGCAGGAGCGCGCCGCGCCGCCTACCCGTCGATGATGTCGGCCAACTGGCAGAACCAGCCGCCCCACATCACCTTCCCCACCAACCACCGCAACGGCGCCGGCCGGAGCCAGAGCAACGCGCCCCCGCACGGCCCGTCGTGGTTCTCGCTCTCCACACCCAACCCGTAGTTCAAGTACTGCCGCACGGTGCACACCTGGAGAAAGTTCCACCACTTGCTCCGCTCGCACGGCGACACCCGCGCAAGGTTCTTGGCCAACGGTCCGCGCGGCCCGTCGATGTACTTCAAGCTCCAGATCAGCCAGTGCTGCCGCGGGTCGCTCCGCTCGAGTGTCGGGTCGCCCCAGTGCCCGAGCCACCGCAACCACCCGCCGTCGCGGGCATAGCGCGCCAGCGTCTCCCGCCCCGCCACCAGTCCGTTCGCGGGATGCACGTGGGTCCCGTTGAATGTGTAGGCCAAGAAGTTGGCGCCGGGGTTCCACAACGCGCCGCGGTCCGCATAGTCGTTGAGCATGCCGTACGGAAGGTCGTGCGGGTGCTCCCCCGTGGCCGCGTAGTTGGCATGCGTCCCACGCGCCGAAAAGATCACCGGGTGCGTGCCCCCAAAGTCGCGGTCATGCTCCACCAGCCCGTAGTGGTACGCCAGCCCGCCGCCGTGCGCCAGCATCCACACCACCACCGGCGTGCCGTTGTAGAAGCGCACGAGCGAGTGCTCCCAGTCCCCCACGTGGTTCCCGTACGGCCCGTGGCCCATCACGAACGGACCGAGGTTGAACGAGTAAAAGTAGAACCAGTACGCATCCACCCACCCGTTGCCCTTGTCCACCACCACCACCGGTGTGGGCGCGTCCACGTATCCGTCGCTGAGGCGCGGCTGGTTGAGCCGCCCCGTGATGTAGTCGGGGTCTGCGTCAAAGTCCGACTTGGCCACGAGAAACTGCTCCAACGAGCCGGGCCCTGCAAGCGCCGCAAGCGTCTCGAGACTGCTGTGCTCCGCCACCACCGACCCATTGGCGCACGCCACCCGGAAGTGGGTCACAAAGTCCGCCACGTCGTACGGGAGGTAGCGCTCCTCCGAGTACAAGTGCACCATCGGCAGAAACCGGCTCACGTACTCCGGGATCGCGAACGGGTCGTGCAACGTGCGCTGGGTGTCGTTGGGCGTGCCCACCAACGGCGGAAGCCCCGCCTGCGCCTGAACCGCCGCGACCCGCGCCTCGTCTGCGCGCGGGAGAAGCGCCGCCGCCAGTGCCGCGAGGAGGAGCAAGTGGCGCATGATTATGTACAGACGAACGCACTACGCTGCAAGTCGGCGCCGGTTCTGGCGCACCGCCGCGAGGAGCACGGGCTCGAGGTCGGGACACCCGAGCTGCGCCGCAAGCCGCCGCGCCACCAGCTCGCTCATGACGAGCGTCTCGTCGGCGGTGCTGCTCTCGCCGAGCGAGACCTCCTTGATGGCGAGGTCGCCGTCGCCGCCGTACGCCTGGTCGAGCGCGTCGTAGCCCACGAGCTCCAAGTGCAGCAGCGCCGCGTCCGTGCCCGCCAAGTAGCTGAGGTGCTTGGCGCCCTGGTACGCCTCGAAGTGGCAGTACGCGCGGTACGCGAGCCAGAAGAAGGGCACGTTCGGCACCACCGGCACGAGGGCAAACGGCGCCACGAGCGGCATGCCAAGAACGCAGTACCACGCGCGCGTGCGGTGGAACGCCGCCCGCTCCGCCGTTGCGCGCGCAAGGTCGCCCCGCACCGCCTTGGACGCCTCGAACACCGGGTGGTACATGGGGATGGTGGCAAGTGCGGCAGAGCCCACGGTGGTCACCGCGCCCGCCACCCCCTCCTGGTCCTCCACCACGCGCTTGAGCATGGCCATCAGCGGCACCGACCGGAGCGCCGTCTCGCGGTACAGCACCCGCGCGAGCAATTGGCCGACCCACCGCACAATGGCCTGGTTGATTCGCCACTTGCTCTCGCGGAGCTTGGCCCAGCCCTTGGTGCCGAGCGCCACCGCGCGCCGCTGGAACCGCACCGCCACCAGCGAGTCGTCGATCGCGTGCGCCGGCGAGTGCACGCAGTACACGAGCAGCTCGCGCGTGGTGATGGGAAGGTGGAGGAGGTAGACGGGGTGCGAAGAGGAGACGGCAAGGAGCGGCACCACCGGGCCCGCGGGCGGCGAGGCAAGAGCGGGGGTGGAGCGGCACCGCCGCGCCACGGGGGCGGTCCTGCAGCCCAACCCGCAGCGGAGACGGAGCAGGAGCATGCCGGAGGGTCGATGGTTGCTGTGCTTTTTGGTGGCGCAGAGGCGCGGCGTGGAGGCGCGGCGCACGGAAGCGCAGGCGATAACAGCCGCCGGATCTAGGGGCCGTCGCGCCACGGCTGCCAGTAGAGGGCACCGGGCTGGCCCTCGACGCCCTGCCAGTCGCACTCCACGGGGTACGCCGGCCCGGTGTCGACGGCGTGGCCCATGCGGCCGCGGTGGGGGGCGCGGTACACGCCCGTCTTGAGCATGGGCCGCCCGTGGAAGACGCGGCAGAAGCGGCGCGCCTCGTCGCGGGACGCAAACTGCACAAGCCACGCCGCGGTGGGAAGATGGCGTCCGCGCGACACCACGGCCAGGGGCAGGGTGCGGTCCAACGCAAACTCCCACAAGAAGCTCTCGAGAACGGCGCGGTTGGTAAAGTGCGCGGGCACGTTGCGCACAACGACACACCGGTCGGGGTCGCGGCGCGGGGACGGCGCGGGCGGCGCGGCAATGCCGAGCGCGGCGAGCACGCTGGCGTCGGGCGTGCCGAGCGCCGGCGGAAAGAGGCCGGCAGTGTGGGTGGGCGTGGCGTGCTCGAGCTGCACCGGCCTCCCCGTGGGGCCTAGCGCGCCGTGGGCCAAGTGCCAGAAGCGCTCGGCGGCCGCGGAGCCGGCAAACACAAGGCAGTGTGCGTTCTGGAAGCGGAGGTGCCGGTGGTCGCGCACGGGGTAGAGGGTGAAGGGCGGCGCGGCGGGCCCGGCAAGCGCACGTAGCTCGGCGGGGGCGACGTGGACGCGCAGCAGAGCCCACACGAGCGCGGGGAGTCGGGCAGCCGCCATGGAGCGTGGAGAGCCCGGAACGGCAGTGGCGGGATGCTGCCGCATTGGGCGGGGCGGTGCTGCCGCATTGGGCAGCATGTGGCGGCTGCCGCATCTGGCTCATCGCTTTTCTGTTGCCACTGCAGTCTCGAACGGCACAGTCTGCGGCATGGACGAGTATCTGATCTGGAGCGGCTCGCCGGTGGCGTCGCCGCCGCTGCACCGGAGCAACGATGACGACAGCGACATTTTCGCGGGTCCGTTTGGTATTAAGCGGGGGGCGCTCTCGGCCATCAGCGCGCCGTTGGGGAGTGCGTACACGGCGGCGGCCAAGTTCCCGACGGGGGCGTTTGGGACGGCGAGCATTTCGGCGGGGATCCCGCTGCACCACTACCCGGCGAGCTCGTTGCTCGAGCGGTTTGGGAACGTGGGCGAGGCGACGCGCGAGGTGGAGTTTGGGGTGCAGGGGCTCCGGTTGGGGGAGCGGACGCTGCCGGTGGCGCAGCCGTTGACGTTGGGGGAGCGGACGCTGCCGACGATGAGCCACGTGAGCTTGTCGGGGACGCCGCCGGAGGGGAGTCCGGCCGTTGCGCGCGCGAACCCGCGGCAGACGATGAGCGAGAAGATTGACAGCTACTCGGAGCACAATCTGTTGAACATGGAGTTGAACGCGCCGGTGGAGGAGACGGGCGGGCACAAGAACATCTGGAACGCGGCGCAGGCGGCGCCGTTTGTGCCGTACTACCCGCCGTACCCGGCCATGTACCAGCCGGAGGGGAAGGAGGAGGGGAAGGAGGCGCCGGGGGTGCTGATGTACCAGTGGCCGGGGATGCCGGGGATGCCGGGGATGCCGGGGATGGCGCCGCCGGGGGTGCCGGCGCCGTTTGGGTTTGGGCTTCCGCCGTTCGGATACGTGGGGGCGGGGGCGCCGGGGATGGGCGCGGGGATGGGGTCGCCGCCGCTTCTGCCGGACGGGACGCCGCCGCCGGCCAAGCCGAAGAAGAAGGGCCCGAAGGGCCGCAAGGAGCGGTCGCGGGTGGTGCGGTCGCCGCTTCTCGAGGAGGTGCGGGCGTGTGCCAATCCCGCCACCAAGTTTTCGCTCGGAGACATCGGGGGCCACGCGGTGGAGTTCTGCCGGGACCAGTACGGGTCGCGGTTCATCCAGCAGCAGCTCGGGGCGGCGGGGACGCTGGCGGCGGCCAAGAACGCGGTGTTTGAGGAGATCAGCGGCACGGCGTACGAGCTCATGACGGACGTGTTTGGCAACTACGTGGTGCAAAAGTACTTTGAGTTTGGGAGCGGCGCACAGCGGGCGGTGCTTCTCGAGGCCATGTGGGGCAAGATGGAAGCGTTGCTGATGCAGATGTACGGGTGCCGGGTGGTGCAGAAGGCGTTGGAGCACACGGCGGTGGCGCTGCAGGTGCGGTTGGTGGGGGAGCTCCGGGGCGACGTGATTGGGCTCACGAGCGACCAGAACGGGAACCACGTGGTGCAGAAGGCGGTGGAGTGCGTGAAGCCGTTCGAGCACGTGCGGTTTGTGTTGGACGGGGTGCGGGGCGAGCTCTATCCGCTCAGCACGCACCCGTACGGGTGCCGGGTGGTGCAGCGGTTGTTGGAGAACCTGACGGAGGGGGACCAGGAGGAGATGCTCAACGAGTTGGAGGGGGCGCTCGAGGCGTTGGTGCAGGACCAGTACGGCAACTACGTGATCCAGCACATTCTCGACAAGGGCCGGGCGGAGCGGCGGGCGCAGGTGTTTGAGGTGGTGGTGGGGAACTTGGTGGGGTTGAGCAAGCACAAGTTTGCGAGCAACGTGGTGGAGAAGTGCATTGCGGGGGGGAGCGCGGCGCAGCGCAGCCGGGTGCTTGCGGAGGTGTTGAAGGGGGACGTGCGGGAGGGGCTGCTTGCGACGATGATGCGGGACCAGTACGCGAACTACGTGGTGCAGAAGTTGGTGGAGGTGTTGGCGGGGGCGGAGTGGGAGGCGTTGGTGGCGCGGATCAAGGAGTGCTTGGAGGCGTTGGGCGGGCGCGGCAGCGTCAAGCACCTCGCGAGCATTGAGAAGGTGATCGGCGCATAGAGGTGCACATAGCTATTGTATATATCGAGGTGGGGGCGGCAGCAGCGGGGCCGAGCGGCGGCGGCGCGCGGCCGCGGCCGTACCTGCGCCGGTTGTCGCCGCAGCGATGTGCTCCATCGCGCATGATCTTGTTGAAAAACCGCACGGTGCCCGAGGACGGCTACGCCACGGCGCTCGCGGCGCACTCGCCGGTGTTTGTGCCGTTGCTCGATCACGTGCACCGGGACCACGCCGGAGTGTGTCGGTTCTTGGAGACGGCGGAGTTCGTGTCGGTGCCGGCGTTCATCATCACGTCGCAGCGCGCGGTGGAGTGTTTGCGGGCGTGTGTGGCGCGGCTCGCGCCGGCGGCGGCGGCACACGTGCGCGCCAAGCCGGTGTTTGTGGTGGGGCCTGCGACGGAGGCGGTGATGCGGGAGGCCGGCTTTGCACACGTGTTCGGCGCCGAGTGTGGCAACGGCGCGGTGTTGGCGGACGCGATTGCAGCGCACCCGGTGTTTGCAGCGGCGCCGCGCCGCGTGGTGTTCTTCACGGGCAAGACGCGGCGGGACGTGCTTCCGGACAAGCTCGCGGCGGGCGGGTTCGCGGTGACGGAGCACGTCTTGTACGAAACGGTGGCGACGGCGGGCTCGGTGGAGGCGTTCGCGCGCGCGAGCAGCGGGGCGGAGTGGGTGGTGTTCTTCTCGCCGCAGGGCACAGAGGCGATCGTGGAGCACATCCGCGCGGCGCCGGGCCGCTTCCGGCTCGCGGCGATCGGTCCCACGACGGAGACGTACCTCCGGGACGCGGGGCTCGCGGTGGCGGCGACCGCGAGCGTGCCCACACCAAGGGGGCTCGCGGCCACTCTTTCTTCCCATGCCGACCAAGATTGCCTGGAGCCAGGTGGGCCAGCCTAGCAACGCGATCCTCAGCCCTGCCTTTGTCACGAGCAGCGCGCCGTTGGTGTTCACGTCGGGCTGCCTCGGCACGGACGCGGAGGGCAAGTTTGCGCTGGGCGTGCGTGCGCAGACGGAGTTGGCGTGCGCGAACTTGGCGCGCGTGTTGGCGGCCGCGGGCAGCAGCCCCGCCCAGATGTTGAAGGTGTTGTTGTTCGTGGCGGATGGTGCGGACGCGCCGGTGGTGAACGAGGTGTACCAGCGGTGGTTCCCCGGGTCGCCGGCGCGGCTGTGCATCGTCGTGGCGTTCCCCAACAAGGCCGTGTTGGTGGAGATGGAGTGCGTCGCGGAGGCGGGCGCCAGGGCCAAGTTGTAGGCGGCGCCGGGCAGCCCGGCGGCCGCTCCACAAGCCACGCACGCCGCACCCGCACACCGTGGCTGCAAACCACGCCCGCAGACCAAGCCGCGCCGATCCGCACCCGCTTCCATGCAGCAACCGACGCACCGTGACGTCACGTGCGCACCCCACATCGGCGCCGTCGCGCAAGCCGCGCCCGCCCCATGTCTTTTCCTCCCAGGACGTTGGATCCGGCGGCCGGCGCGCCGCTCACCGAGGCGAACCTCGGCCTTGTGCCGCCCGAGCCGCACCCGGCGGCGCTGCTGACGGCCAGCGTGGTGCTGCTGGAGAGCGACTACCAGAGGAGCCCTGCGTCCGGGCTTGTCGCGCCCGGCGCGGGCTTGCGGCCGGGCGCGGTGCAGATGAACAGCATGTCGCTGGTGATCGCCACCAAGGACGGCGTGCCCGGCCGGATGCGGCACAGCCGCAAGGGCTTGCCCGGGGAGGAGGAGGGCCTGGCCGCACCGGCGACGCCCGGCACGCCCGGCACGCCGCTGGAGAGCCTCCGCCGCGTGTTGGTGCCCACCCCTGCCGAGGAGGACATGGCGAGCGTGCGCAGCGTCAAGAGCATGGCGCTCGAGTAGGCTAATCGACACCGAGGTCTGTTGGCGGACACTGCCCGTGCGGCAGTGTCGTGTGACGGCCTGTGTGCAAGGCGATGGGGCCGGAGGCGGGCCGAGGGGGTGGTGGTGTCCTGCCGGCCGCCCCAGAACGGCTGGGCGGGGCGGACGTGGGGTCGAGGAGAGGGCGTGCGACGGGCTGGTGGCGCGTCTGCGGCCTGGCCGAGGTGTCGGGAGTGCCGTGCCTAGGCGGCTGCTTGTCTCGGCGGTCGGTGTCGTGGTGGTGCTTGTGCCCCGGCAGATGGCTGGCTCGGCCGCTTGCCCCCATGGGCGGCAATGGTGCGCTGTGCCACACAAGGGACCTCGCGCGCGGCAATCCCGCTGTCGTGCGCCGCCCGGCACCGGCAGTCGTGCGCCGCCCGGGTGCTGTGAAAGCGCGCGGGCGGAGCGGCGGGCAGACGGGCCAATGCTCAGAGCTTGTTTGCGTGGACGCAGTGTGACCGTGGCGAGAACGGCTGCCGGGGCGGCTGCGCGCCGGCTGGCAGCGGGGGTGGCGCTCCGCCGCTTCCAGCTGAACGCCCCGCCGCCGCACTTCACGACGCTCGACGACGAGAACGACCCCGAGCGCAAGCGCTTCTTTGCGTACCTGTGGGGCACGTGGATGGCGAACGACGCGGCGGAGAAGGCGCGCCGCGAGACGCCGTTTCTGCTCCGCGGTCTCACGGCGGTGCTCAACCGCGTGTACGAGGCGGCGCCCGGGTCGGGAGCGGCCTCGGCGGCGCCGGTGATGCACGTGGACAACGTGGCGACGCTCCCGCGCAACCTCGCGGCGGAGCACGTGGGCACCGCAGACGGCCCGCTCCAGCTCACGACGATGGTGCTGCTCCACGAGGGGCGCCACCACCGCGTGTACAAGGTGAGCGCGCTGAACGGCCGCGACTTTGTGCTTCGGATCCCGTACGGGCTTCTCCCTGCGGAGGGCACCGCGCGCATGGTCAAGTCGGAGGTGGCGACGCTCGACTGGATGCAGCAGGTGGCGGGCGTGCGCGTGCCGCGCGTGTATGCGTACGGGCTGCACGAGCACAACCCGTTGCTCACGCCGTTCGTGCTCATGGAGCACGTGGAGGGCGAGCTGTTGATGCGCGAGTGGAACCCGGCGGCCGAGGGCGGCTCCGGGTTTGAGAACGCAGAGGTGCTGCTGGTGCTTGCGCCGATGGTGCAGTTTGCCGCCAAGGTGCAGGGCCACGAGTTGCCGGGGTATGGGTCGTTGTACTTTGCGCTGGAGGAGGAGGGGTTGGCGGTGGACGGGGGCTACGTGGTGGGGCCGAGCACGGAGCGGGTGTTCTTGAAGCAGGGGGGTGCGCACGGCCCGTGGAAGGACTGGCGGGAGTATGCGCGCGCGGCGGCGGAGGCGGGGGTGGCACAGGTGGAGGCCGCCGCGGAGGGAGCGGCGGCAGAGGGAGCCGCAGAGGAAGCGGTGTCGGTGGACGCCGCGCGCCGTGCGGCGCTTGTGCCCACGCACATCAACCCGGCGGCGGCGGCGATCCCCACGATGCCGGCGCTCCTTGCGCCGCGGCTCGCGCTCCCGGACATCGACCCCATGAACGTGGTGGTGGCCGGTGGGGAGCACACGTTCCTCGACTTTGCCAACGCGAGCGTGGCGCCGCACGCGCTCCTGCCGAACCCGCCGTTTGTGGCGTACGACGGGCCGAAGGTGTTCGAGCTCGAGGCGGAGCCGGAGTCGGAGGTGCCGCCGGAGGCGCACCGCCTTGCGTTCTTCCGCCTGCGCAACCAGTTCCTCTGGGAGCTGGCGGTGGCGCAGCACGCCAAGGAGCTTGCGGCGGCGGCGCTGCCGGCGATGAAGCTCCTCCGCGGCCCGTTGGTGCAGGCGCGTGCGGCGCGGCGCCGGGAGGACCTCCTCGTGGTGGAGGACGCGGGGTTGCGCGCGGCGCAGGTGTGGGGGCTGCTTGAGGAGGCGGGCTTGGTGGAGGGTCCGCACGGCGTGGACACGGAGCGCGAGGAGGCGGTGCGGGCGGGCTTGGTGGCGTACCTCGACGCGCTCGCACAGGAGCCGTTTGCCGAGACGCAGGGCTGGTGTCCGCAGGACTTGTTCGAGAAGTTGGTCGCGCAGGGCGTGTTGGTGGAGGGCGCGGCCGGCTGGACGTTGAAGACGTAGACGCAGGGTGCACTTTCGTGCACGGGAGCGTGTATATACCGGTCGTGTCTTCACGCGCATCGCCGCATCGCTGCTTGCCACCATGGACTACGACTCGCCGCTTGTGGTGCCGCTTCTCGCGGCCACGTCGGTGGACGCCGCGGTGGCGGCTGCGGCCAAGTACGGCGTGACGGTGCCCGGGCTTCCGATTGACGCGGCGCCGGTGGAGCTGCGGCGCGATACGCTCGCGGCGGAGATGGCGGCGTGGGCGGAGCTAGCGCCCGAGGCGCTCCCGCCGGCGGACGCGGTGCGGGCGGCCGTGTTCGAGCTCGCGCTGCTCCAGCTGCTTCTTGGGGACCCGCGGGCCTCATCGGCGACGCTCCACGCGCTCGCGCTGTACGTGCCCAACACCGGCACGCACACGCAGCGCGACCTTCTCCGGCAGTGGTTGGTGCTTGCGCACCACCCGGGCGAGTGGCTGCACTTGAGCCAGACGACGCTGCAGCGCAGCGCGGATGCGTGGAAGGCGGCAGACGCGCTGCACGATCCCGAGGAGCGCACCGCGTACTTGCGCATCCGGTGGTTGTCGTTGCTCGGGGCGTTCCGGGCGGAGCACTACGGGGCGGTGGCTGCGGTGGCCGGGCTGTTGGAGCCCGACGCCCTCGACGTGTTTGGTGCGGACTTCCCGGTGACGCCGGCCGCGGCCGCAACGGCGACGGTGCTTGCGGCGTTTCTTCTGCAGCCGCCTGCGGTCTTCTGCGGCGGGCTCCGCGACGGTGTGCCGGCACAGCTCGTGGACCACCTCCCGGAGAGCGTGCAGGCCGTGGTGCAGGCTGCCGAGGGCGCGCCGGCGGGCGTGGCGGCGCACGCGGCGCTTGTGGCGGCGGGACCGGAGCTTGCGCGTGTGTTCGTGCTCGGGGCGCCGCAGTGGGCGCATGTGGTGGAGCTCAGCCTTGCGCGCACCGTGGTGGCCTACCTTGCGTGCGTGGACCGGGTGCCGGTGGCGCGCCTCGAGGCGGACTTGGGCGTGCAGGCGGACGCGGTGCTGGCGCTCGTGGCGACGTTGGGGCTTCCGGTGGAGGTGCGCGACGGGGTGGTGAGCCGCGTGGAGGAGAGCACGGCGGCAGTCGAGCGAGGCGCGGCGGCGGCGGCCCGCGAGGTGGCGGCGGCGGGCGCAGGCACCGTTGCTGCCGGGCTCTTGAACGGGGTAAAGTGGTGACGCGCAGGCTGCGCGGGTCTGTTCAGGCGGGCGGGTGCCCGGTAGTCTAACAGAGCTGCTTGGCCACGGGCCCGGGGCGGCTGCGGGGCGCGGGGCCGGGATTCTATTTAACCACCACCCCGGGAGTCTCGGCGTGCGGAGCGGCGCTGGTGGCGATGGCCTCGATGTCGGCCACCTCCTTGGCGGCCTCGGTCGTCAAGATGCGCGGGCTCTCGCGCCCCACCGCGACGTTGTCCTCGATGCGCACGCCCATGCCCCGGAAGGGCCCCCAGCGCGGCTCGTCGGGGATGTACAAGCCGGGCTCGACGGTAACGACGTGGCCCTCGCAAAACGCGGTGCTCTGCGGGTACGTCGGGGTGTCGTGGAGGTCGACGCCAAGGTAGTGGCCCACGGCGTGCGGGTACACGCGGGCCACCTCGGCGCCGCGCAAGCCCGGGATGTTTGCCAACTCGCGTGCCATCATGCGCATGCTCTCGCGGTGGAGCTGCGAGAGGGAGAGGGCGCTGGTCTCGGTGCACAAGGCGACGCACTGGCGCTGCACGTTGAGCACCGCCTCGTAGAGCTCGCGCTGGGCGTCCAGGAACGCGCCCAGCACGGGCCACGTGCGCGAGATGTCGGCGCAGTAGCCGCCCAAGCGGCCCGCGGCGTCGACAAGCACGAGGTCGCCGGGCTCCAACACGTCGTTGTTGACGGTGTAGTGGATGGAGAGGGCGTGGGCACCGCCGGCAACAACAGGCACGTAGGCGGGCGCGTCGCAGCCGTGGGCGGCGAAACGGTGCTGCAAGAAGGACGCGAGCGTGCGCTCGGTGAGAAACAGCTGCGCGTACGCGTCGTTGTAGGCGCGGCCCGAGGCGCGGCCGGCGGCGCGCATGACCTTGATCTCGGCGGGGGACTTGATGGCGCGCTGCGCCTCGATGAGCGGCTTCAAGGGCCGGACCAGCACGCGGCCGGGCGCATTGCGCAAGGCGGCGTGGACGCGGCCGCTCATGGAGGTGGGCACGGCGGGCGAGGCGTCGGAGTAGATTTCGGAGCAGCGCGCGAGCACCTGTTCAAGGGCCGCGGCGAAGCGGTCGACGGGGGCGGCCTCGTCGGCGTTCCACACGTCGAGCGCGGCCTGGACGCCCAGCCGCGGGCCCTCCCAGAGCTCGCGCGCGGGGTCCTTGGGCAAGACGTACATGTGCAACACGACGTCGTCGGCGGTCTTTTCGAGCACGGCCACCAGCTCGGGCTCCTGCCAGCCGGTGAGGTACCAGAAGTCAGGCTGCTGGAGAAAGGGGTGGAAGACGGAGCCGGAGGCGTACGTGGTGGTGGCCAGCGGGAGCACGGCACAGGCGCCGGGCGGCATGTGGCGCATGAGGCGGACACGGCGCTCGTAGTACTCGAGAGCGGAGATGCCCGGGGTGAGCTGGCCGGGGGCGAGGAGGTGCGGGTGTGTCTCAAACACGGGCTGGCCGTACGCCAACGTGCGCCGCACGCGGGGGCGCGCAAGGACCCTGTGTGCTGCCGGCCGCATAGAAAGAGCAGCAGTGGTTGGCAGACGCACCGCCATGCAGCGGCGCCACACCGGCGCTGTGGTGGTGTCGTTGTTCTGTGTATCACTATTACTGCGGCCTAGACGCCGCGGCCGCCCTCGATCTTGCTCTCGCGGAGGACGTACTCGCTCCACTCGGCGGGGGCGCACGGCTTGACCTCGCCGTCCTGGCCGTACCACCAGCCCTCTTCCTTGATGCACTTGGCGCCCAGGCAGCCGCACGTGGCCATGCTGCGCGGGTCCTGGTGGCCGTCGGCCATGATGAGCGAGGGGTGGCGTTCCGGGAGCCGCGGGACGGCTGTGGGTTTGGTGGGCGGGATGTACGCGCGGGCGGCAAGAGAGGTGTCCATGGGGCTGGTGCGGGCTGGGCGAGGGCCGGGCCTGGCGCGGTATTTATGGTGCGGCGCGAGATAAGGAAAAGCCGCGCGGATGCCGTGTTTGCGGCGGTGTGCGTGGGGTGACGTGCGTGGCGTGGACCGTGCGCGGCGCGGGGCTCCACGGCGGCGGCTGGGCACGGCTGGGCGCGGCTGGGCGCGCAGCGGGCCCGTGGGCTCCGCAGGCGCGACGAGCGCGGGCGCGGCTCGCCTGGCAACACCGACGGAGTTACGGCCGCCCTGTGCTATCGGGACGTCATGTGATGCCTGCGCAACCGGGACTGCGTCGGCGGCGGCCGCGCCGGTTTGGGAAGGTGGGCGGGTTTCCCGATTTGGGGGTCGAGGGTGCAGCGCGCCAGGGGGCCGTGCGCCGGGGTGCCGGCCCGCCGGGGTGCTCGGCTGAGCCGGCTGCACCGCGTGCGCACCGCCCGCGCCCTGCTGAGTCAGCCGCATCCCGTCCGCACCCCGTCCGCACCCCGTCCGCACCCCGTCCTCGTCTAGCCGGACCCTGCCAGAATGGCAGCGCACCCTAGCTTAGTCAGCCCCCGCACCCCCACGCTGCACGGGGACGCGCTACAAAAGCGTGCCGCCAATGTCGCGGCTTGCTCCTCGGTTTTTCCGCAGCTTTACCGCCTCCGCTCCTCGCTCAATGCCGACCGTCGACGCTTCGTTTCTCACGAACCACATCTGCCTCCGCGTGAAGGACCCCCAGGTGCTGACGGCGTTCTACGCCAAGCACTTCAACCTCGCGCCGCTTCGCCAGTTCCACTTCAACGAGGCCGGGTTTTCGCTCCACATGCTCGCCAAGGACACGCTGGACAAGAACTGGGCCGCCAAGCAGGGCGTGCTTGAGTTGACGCACAACCACGGTTCCGAGCTGGACCCGAGCTTCTCCGTCAACAACGGGAACGGCGCCGAGAACCGCGGGTTCGGCCACATCTGCTTCTCGGTCGACAACATCGAGGCGGCGTGCGCCGCCCTCGAGGCCGACGGCGTCAAGTTCCAGAAGAAGCTCGCCGACGGCCGCCAGAAGGACATTGCCTTTGCCTTGGACCCCGACGGGTACTGGGTCGAGTTGATCGAGCACGGCGTGGGCAAGAAGGAGGGCTCCTTCTCCAAGGACAGCTACATCTTGAACCACGCCATGGTCCGCGTCAAGGACCCCAAGGCCTCCCTCGACTTCTACCAGAACGTGTTGGGCTTCAAGTTGTTCTCGACCCGCGTGCACGAGGGCGCCAAGTTCACCTTGTACTTCCTCGGCTACGAGCACGACCCCGCGTACGTGGAGAACCAGGAGGACCGCGCGGTGCAGGCGCAGCGGTACAACGTGCTCGAGTTGACGCACAACTGGGGCACGGAGCTGGACCCGGAGTTCAAGGGCTACCACACCGGCAACACGGACCCGACCGGGTACGGGCACATCTGCGTGACGTGCGACGACCCCGCCAAGTTCACGGCGGAGATCGAGGCCGAGTTCCCGGCGCTCAGCTGGGCGCCGCGCTACGGCAAGGGCAAGATGGCGGGCGTGGGCTTCGTGCTCGACCCCGACGGGTACAAGATCGAGATTGTGTCGAACCAGATCTTCAAGGACGGCACGCCGCTGTTGTAGGCCCGCGGCCCCGCGCGTAGAGGCGTGGCGTGACCCGCGGCACGTCAATTGCAGACTGCACGTGCTCCGGCTATTTCCGCGCAATCGCCGGCTATTTCCGCGCCGCGTTTTGCAAGCGGGCACATGCCAGCGTCGCTGGCGCCGCCGCCCCTTCCCCATGCCCGCTGTTTCCCGCCCGGCGCGCGCACCGCGTCTCGGGGTGCTCCCGCGGCTGCTCGTTGCCCGCCTTGCCGTGTCTCCGGCCAAGGCGTTCGTGTTCGCGCTCCTCTATGTGTGCCTCCCCAAGTACATTGCGCGAGTGGCGGCGGCGCTGCGGCTGGGCTCTGCCAAAGGCCTTCTCGCGGCTCTCTGGGCCACGACCCGCAACGCGCTCCACCCCAGCAAGTTCCCGGTGTTTTCCGCCCGCCTCGTGCTCGGCATCAACGCGGCGGAACTCGTGCTCAACGCGCTCGTGCGCCGGCGCATCTCGCCGCGCACGCGCCGCTTTGTGGTTCCGCTCGTGGCGGCGGCCGTTTCCGCCCGCTATGCGTTTCGCGACTACCAGCAGCACATTGTGCCCAAGCTGCGCGCGTACTCCAAGGACCTCACGCTCTTGTTGGCGGTGCGGGCCGCCGACACGGCCGTGCTGGCGCTCGCCGGTCCGTTCACGCCGGCGTGGCTCTCGGCCGTCAACGACGCCGTCTTCTTTGACGTGTGCACGCTGGTGATCATGTTCTGCTGGTTCCACTGTCCTGAGCGGCTCCCGAAGCTGTACGCCAACTGGATCACGCTGGCCGCCAACATGGACCCCGCCGTCGTGCACTTGTTGCGCGCCTTGTACCGCGGCGACGCCGTGTACGGCCAGCAGGTGTCGCCGGAGGGCCGTGTTGAGAACGAGCTTGCGCAGTACGCGGCCCGCTGCGGCTTGGACCCGGCGTGCGGCGACGTCCGCGTGACGTGCCCGGTGCCGTGCCGCGTTGTCCACTCAAACCTCACGGGTCTGTGCGAGCTCCACGCGCTCTGGCGGCTCTGGCGCTGTTTCCGGTTTGGCCTCGGCATCTACCTCCCGTTGAACACCTTCATGACGCTCGTGCGGCTTGTGGTGACGCCACGGCTCCGCACCAATTACCCCGCGCACCTCCGCCGCATTCTCACCTCGAGCGTCCGGCTGGGGCTCTTTCTCGGCACGTTCACGGCGCTCAACTGGTACGGCGTGTGCTTCATGCGGCTGCGCTTGGGGCCTGCCGTGCTCACGCCGTTGGGCGTCGACCCGGTGCGCTACGACGACCTGCTCGGGGTGGCGCTCGGGCTGTGGTGGTGCGGCTGGTCGCTGTTCATCGAGACCAAGCTGCGGCGCCGCGAGTTGGCCTTGTTCTGTGCTCCCAAGGCGTTGGGCGCCGTGTTGCCGCGCGACGTGCCCCAGGCGCTCGAGTTGAAGGTCGAGCGGTTGGTGTTTGCCGTGTCGTTTGCGGTGCTTGTGGCGGCCGTCCGTGGCGGCGGCGAGGTCCGCGGCATCTTCGGCAAGGGCTTGCGCGCGGTGGTGGGGTAGCTCTGCGCGAGGCGCGGCCCTGCGCGAGTCACAGCCCCGGCGAGGTGCATGAAGGCGCGCCACCCTTGCATGCATAAGGCTTGTTTCGAGCAGGGTGGAACGCCGCGCGCACCCGGAGGCCGGTCCGGAATCGGCCCGGCGGCAGGGCGGCTATGTAGGGCGCCGCGGGGGACCGCCGTTCCGTGCCGGGGTGGTGTCACCGCCCCAGCCAGACCGCCAATTAGTCAGCCTGTTGCGCGCCGCGTGGCGGAGCACCCGCACCCCCACCTGTGTTTGCCACCCCCACGCTGCACGATCCGCGAGGCTGCACGGCCCGCGAGGCTGCACGGCCCGCAAGGCTGCCGGACTCCGCTATATAAGCCCGGGCGGGGAAGGAACGGAGTTTGCTCCACACCACTCTTTTTGCTCCGGATGCCGACCTTTGACGCCTCGTTTCTCACGAACCACATCTGCTTCCGCGTGAAGGACCCCCAGGTGCTGATGGCGTTCTACGCCAAGCACTTCAACCTCGCGCCGCTCACCCAGTTCCACTTCAACAAGGCGGGGTTCTCTCTCTACTCCCTTGCCAAGGACACACTGTCGGCGAACTGGGCTGCCAAGCAGGGCGTGCTTGAGTTGTCGCATGCGCATGGCTCCGAGCTGGACCCGAGCTTCTCCGTCAACAACGGGAACGGCACCGAGAACCGCGGGTTCGGCCACATCTGCTTCTCGGTCGACAACATCGAGGCGGCGTGCGCCGCCCTCGAGGCCGACGGCGTCAAGTTCCAGAAGAAGCTCGCCGACGGCCGCCAGAAGGACATTGCCTTTGCCTTGGACCCCGACGGGTACTGGGTCGAGTTGATCGAGCACGGCGTGGGCAAGAAGGAGGGCTCCTTCTCCAAGGACAGCTACATCTTGAACCACGCCATGGTCCGCGTCAAGGACCCCAAGGCCTCCCTCGACTTCTACCAGAACGTGTTGGGCTTCAAGTTGTTCTCGACCCGCGTGCACGAGGGCGCCAAGTTCACCTTGTACTTCCTCGGCTACGAGCACGACCCCGCGTACGTGGAGAACCAGGAGGACCGCGCGGTGCAGGCGCAGCGGTACAACGTGCTCGAGTTGACGCACAACTGGGGCACGGAGCTGGACCCGGAGTTCAAGGGCTATAACACCGGCAACACGGATCCTGTGGGCTACCGCCACATCTGCGTGACGTGCGACGACCCCGCCAAGCTTGCGGCGGAGATCGAGGCCGAGTTCCCGGCGCTCAGCTGGGTGTCCAAGTACGGGGAGGGGCCGTTGACGGACGTGGGCTTCGTGCTCGACCCCGACGGGTACGAGATCGAAATCACCTCCAACGAGCTCTTCAAGGACGGCGCGCCGCTGTTGTAGACGCAGTGCCCTGCTCACGGCGGGCACCGCACCACTGGTCTCAAACGCTTGCTTTTCTAGACACGGCTACTTGCCCACGGCCTTGCCCATCACCGCCAAGCGCTTGACGCCAAGACCCCACTTGCCGGGCTGCTCCAACTGCTCCACCAACTCCTTCGCGGCGTCCCACTGCAGCGCCCCAACGGCAGCGGCAATCTGCGCCAATCTGGCACCGTCGCCCGCGGTGACGGACGACGCCTGGGCCTGGAGAATCGTGAGCCGCTTGTGGGTGTCGTCCACCTGCGGCTTGCGGGACTCGGGAAGCAGGGGAGCAATCGCGGCAAAGGCCGCCACAAGGGAGGCAATCGCCACCGACGGGTCAGCCGCAGCAGGTGTTGCCGGCGTCGGAGCAGCAGACGCGGCAGGCGGCGGCACGCTCTTGGACGACGGCGGCGGCGGCGGCACGCTCTTGGACGGCGGCGGCGGCGGCGGCACGCTCTTGGACGGCGGCGGTGGCACACCCGCGGGAACACCCGGCACGTCCGGCCCGCTCGGCTGCACCACGCTGCGCGGCGCGTACGGGTTCACGGGCGGCGACGCCAAACCACCGGCAGGCGCGTACGGAGACCCGACGCCCCCCTGCGGCGCATACGGGCTCGGCACTGCCGCCTTCGGCGCGGCGTTGTCGGCCGGCGCGTACGGATTGCGCGGCGGCGGCGGTGCGGCGGCCACCGGCGGCAGCGAGATGTTGCTGGCGCTCCGCACCGGCGGCGGCGGGATCAGCGGGCTCAGCGCCTGGCGGACTGCCGAGGGCTGGCGCTGTACAACGGGCGGCGCAGCACGCTTCGGCGCCGCCGCCTTGGTCTTGAACTCCTCGGGGAGGTCGTTCCAGCCAGGGGCACCGGGGGCGGGCGAGATCAGCGAGCGCACTGCGGGGGGCGGCGACACCGGGGTCGCCGTGGCCGGCGGCGGCGAGCGGAGGGACTCGAAAGCCGTCGGCGCGGCGGGCGGTGCGTAGCGCGACGGCGGAGGAGCCACCGGCACAGCACCAGGAGCAGGCGCCGGCACGGTGCTCGGGGCGGCGTAGCGCGACGGCGTGCTCGCGGCCAACGGCACGGCACCGGGCACGGCTGCTGGCGGGGCGGCGTAGCGGCTGGCCGCGCTGGGCGCTGGCGGGGTCGCCACCGGCGGGAGCGCCAGGGCACCCGCGCCGTACGGAGCGGCGTAGCGGCCGGCAGCACTGGCAGCGGGCGCACGGGCCTTGGCCGGCACGCCCAGACGAGCACTGCCGCCCTGCAAGCCGCGCTTGACCCACTCCACCTCCTCGCCCCCCTTGACCATGCCCAACAACACCTCGGCCACCTCGCTCTCGCCCTGGCCCACCATGACACCGGCGTACTCCAACAACACCTGGCCCACCTTGTCGCCGACCTCGCTGTGGCCGCCGGTCTTGGCGAGCACGCCCGAAAACACACACACCTTCTCGACAATGCGCGTGAGGGCGGCAAGCTGGGCGTCGGCCGGGGAGGTGACGCCGCCCGTCGGCGTGGCCAAGACGGCCTTCTCGATGTCGCCGCGCTCCTTGAGCCACACAGCGGCCAACTTGTCGGCCGCGCCGCCGGCTGCGTACAAGGCCATGGCCTGCGCACGCACGTCGTCGCCACCCAGCGCCATCACGCGGTCGCCAAGCGTCGTGAGCTGCGCGTCGCGCTCGGTGGGCGAGGCGGCGTAGGTGGCAATGCCCTTGGCAATCTCACGCCACTGGGCAACGTCGCCGTGCGCCACGAGGTCCGCCGCCAGCTTGGAGGTGGCGGTGCGGATGAGGCGCGCAAGCACCAGCGGCGTTGCCTTGTGGTACGCCTCGGCCGCCTTGGTCTTGGCGGCGGGACTGGCGTTGAGCGCGAGCACAAGCGCCTCGGTGAGGAGGCCGTCCGCAAGACAGACCTCGACGGCCTTCTCGATGTTGCCGCCGAGAAGAGCGTCCGCAAGCGCGCGGTTCTCGGTCGGGAGCACGAACGGGGCCGACACGTCGTCGGCGGCCTCCTGCGGGGCGTCGCCGCTGGCGAGCTTGTCAAAGAAGGAGTCCTCCACCTCGTCGTCGTCAAGGAGCTCGTCCTCGGAGTCCTCCTTGGCGCTGTCGCCAAGGGCGCCGTGCTTGCCGGCCGCCCACACCTTGCCCAACAAGGCCCAGTCGGCCTTGTCGCCATCGGTGGCGGCGTCGGTGGTGCGCTTCTCGATCAACTCGGCGTACAGCCCCGTCTTCAACGCGGTCTTCAACGGCGTGTCGGCGGCGTGCTCAAACACGTTGAACTTGCCGATGGACACCGTGCTGCTGTCGCCGGTGGACGCCACCAGCACAACCTTGCCGCCAAAGCCCCAGGCGACGCTGCTGCGGCGCCCGAGCCACGCGGGGGCGCGCAACTGGTGCCACTTGACGCCGGCCGTGTCGGTGGTGGCAATGTGCGACCAGAAGTCGTCCTCGCTCTTGCCCTCCATCTTGTTTTCCACCTTCTCGCCCACGTCCTGGAGCGTCTGCACGGCGACGTGGCCGTCGTAGCTCAGGGTGGCAAAGAGGTCGGGCGCGCCGGGGGCAAACCGGGTGTGGAACGCCCAGTTGGCGGTGGTGGGGTACTCGGCGAGATGCGTGCCCTCGATGGGGTCCCACAAGAAGGTGCGGTTGTCCTTGCCCAGGGAGAGGAGAAGGTGCGGGTCCTGCTTGCACCAGTCGAGCGAGAGCACGCCCTTGGAGTGGCCCAGCATGGTGACGTCGGGGGCGGTGGCGTTGCGCAAGTCCCACGTGAGCACGACGGGCGCGCCGTCGGCGTCGCTGGCGGTGGCCAACTTGGTCAGCTGGGACGGGTGCCAGACGGCGGCCGCAAGCAGGGCCTGCGGGGCGCTGAGGTGGAGCACCTCGCGCTTGGCGCGGAGGTCCCAGATCAGCGTGTAGCCGCTGGCGCCGGCGGACGCGAAAATGTGGCCCATGACGTTGTTCCAGGCAATGCACAGGACCGTGTCCTGGGGCAGCAGGGCCTGGCCGGGCAGCGTGGGCAGCGTGGGCAGGTTGGTGTCGTAGACAAAGATCTCGCCCTTGAGGCCGCCGGAGGCGAACACGTGCGCCTGCAGCGGGTTGAAGGCGACGGCGCGGGCCTCGCCGGTGTGCAGCGTGAGCGTGTGGAGCGGCGCGGCGGCGGCGTCGAGGGTGTCGGCGTTCCACAATTGGACCAGGCCGTCCTCGAACGCGCCGGCGAGGAGGGCCGGCAGGCCGCGGCTCCAGTCCATGGCGTGGAGGCGCGACGCGACGCTGAACGTGGTGCGCGGCGCGGCGTCGCCGAGCACGTCGTACACCAGCACCGTCAGCAGCAGCAGGAAGGAGGAGTCGACGGCGCCCGCTGCCGTGCCGGTGGCGAGGAGCGGGCGCGCGCCGGCGCTCCACGCAAAGGTCGCGGTCTCGTCAACCTCGTAGAGCTTCATGGTGGACGAGGGGATACGTGTTCGCGTTTGTGAGAAGGGCACGACTGGGCCGGTCACGTGGGCGGGTGTCGGTGTGGCGTCACGTGGGCGTGCGTCGGTGCCGTGCGTGGGTGCCGCGCGTTACCCCGGCAACACGGTGGGCGCAGCGCCGGTGCGGGCTGTCAGGACGGCGGCACATGGCGGTGCGCGATTTAGCGGGCGTGGCGACGGCGCCGGGCGCGGTGCGGCGGGCGGCGCTGCGGCGGCGCGCGGCCCCTGCTCCTCCCCCTGCCCCTCCCCCGCGCCCGTCCGCCCCGCCTCGGCAAGGCCGTTCTGCTCATCGGCCCTGCGTGCATATTCCGTGTGCCCGCAACGTCTCACGAGACCCGCCCCGCACTGTTCTGGCTTGCGTGTTCTGTGTCCACCGCCCCCCGCTGTGCTCCCATGACGCTCGATCTCTCGCGGCACCTCCCGCCGTACCGGTCGCTCCTCAACCCGGGCACGCAGTACGACTACTCGACGCACACGCTTGTGCCGGCGCTGCCACCGCTGCTCCCGCCACCGGCGCCGAGCGCGCGCAAGATCAAGATGAAGTACAAGCTGCTTCTCAGCGACGTGCTGCGGCGCCGGCTGAAGCTCTCGCTCCGGCTCCTGCTGCTTGTGGCGCCTGTGAGCGCGCCGCCGCCGCCCACGCTCGTGCAGCTCCCCGTCGAGCTTCTTCTCTGGGTGGTGGAGCTCGTGGACGACCGCCACAGCTTTCTTGCTCTCATGCAGACGTGCCGCTTCATGTACCGTCTTGCTAAGCCGCGCGTGTACCGCGACGTGAGCCCGGTGCTGACGTACCGCTTGGCGCAGCTTGTGACGCAGCTCCGGCTCGACCCCAACCTCGGCGTGATGGTGGAGACGCTTGATCTCAGCCGCTTGGAGGCCAACGAGGAACCGGAGGGCGACGAGCCGGTGACGCGGGTGGAGTTCAACCCGCGGTTTCCCGGCGGCATGGCGGCAGACGTGGTGAGCTTCGAGGAGGACGAGCCGCCGGCAGGGCTCAAGGCGGGCTGGCGCGACTGGAAGTTCCGGGGGAACCCGTTGTACGACCACGTGGTGCCGTTGGCCAAGACCATGTCGCACCAGGGGAGCGTGAGCCGGCTGAGCGTGAGCTCGGTGCTGACGCGGCGGTTGCGGCGGTTCTGGCGCGCGCTCTCGCACGGCTCGAGCTCGGACCTTCTGCTGGAGCTCGCGCGGCCGGTCATGGGTCGGCGGTTGTCGTTGCCGGCGGCACCGCTGCTGCCCCCGCGTGTGCGTGCCAAGAGCGTGCTGTTCTTGGTGCCGCCGCTGCCGCCGACGCAGTGGGTGCGCGCGTCGCCGCCGGTGCACCCGCGGCTCGGACAGTACGCGTACTGCAAGGACCTCCCGATGGGCTACGTGCTCCACCTTCTCGAGGCGTGTCCGCGGCTCCGTCTGCTCTCGCTTGGGGGCGCGGTGATCTCGCACGACTACCTCGTGACGGACCCGGAGCTCTTTGCGTCGTGCGACTCGCTCCACACGAGCGCGCGCGAGGCGGCGGGCACGATTGCGCGGCTCATGTACCAGTCGCTCGACGAGTTGGCGGCGGCGGCGGCGGGTGCCTCCTTGCCGTCCTCGGACGCGTACTCGCTCCGGTCGGGGCGGCTGGGGGTGTCGGTGCTTCTGCTGATGAAGCTGGTGCAGGCGCTCGAGCGGCTGGCGCAGGCGTACTACACGTGGGACAAGCGGCCGGTGGAGCGGGTGTTCCTTCTGGATCTCAATCTCAAGACGATCAACCCGGAGCACCTCCAGATGGTGCTGGTGCACGCGCTTGTGGACGCGGTGGTGGAGCGCGCGGAGCGGCTCGAGCGGCTCTGTTTGGATCTGCTTGTGTGGATCAACGCGGGGGTGTTGCTGCGGATGTTTGGCGGGCGCACGGAGCAGTGGCCGCGGCTCGAGTGGGTGCTGTTTGTGAATGCGGGCATGAGCAAGCAGTTGTTCTGGGCGCGCGCGTGGAGCGGGGGGCGGATGTGGGGGTTCTTGGAGCCGCCGTCGCAGGAGGAGCCGCCGCGCGCTGTGGCGGTTGGTCTGCAATACTAGGGGTCTGGACGTGGGCGCGGTGGTTGCTAGCAATGTACTATTCTCTGAGGGGCGGGCCCGCGCGGGTGGCCACGGCGCAGACCACGGCGCAGACCACGGCGCAGACCACGGCGCAGACCAACGTGAGACGCGGCTAGACGCGGGCGCCACGTCGAGACCGGCGATGCGGGGTGCAGCCAGGCGCAGACGAGGGGCACCCGTGTTTGTCCGAGCGTTGGTGCCTCGATGCGTGACCTCGCGGCGCTCGGCGAGCCGCACGGAAAAACAACGGCCCGGGGTTTCGGCAGACGATCTCCGAGAATTGCGGCGCGGGGCGGGCGGCCGCGGCGGGCCCGCGGGGCAGACGGCGCGGTGCGGGCGGGGAGCGGCGCCGGGCGCGGTGCGGCGCCAGCACCACGGGCCCTGGGCCGCCCCGCCGGACGCGCTTCCCGTGGTCTGGACGGAAAATGCCGCGGAAGGAGCCCAGATGCGCGGCGCGCATTGCCCCGCCGTGCCCCGCATACGTGCATGAGGTCTTGGCGGTGATTGGAGGATTGGGATCCGGCGAAGCCGCCGGACGCGTGTCGGGGCGCGGCGGGCCGAGTCCGGCGCCGCTCGCGCGGGGGTGGGGGCCCCGCAGCGTCTTCCCCGCACGCCCCGACGCGCGGGGAGGCTCCAGGCGGCAGCGTTGCCGTGCGAGGCTGCATGGACGTGCAGCGGTGACGCGCCTTTGCGCAACGCAGAGCTTGTCTCGCAGAAAGCTGCACCAACTCCGCAGACGGCCCGCGTTACGGCGCACGGCAGGCGACACGCGCTGTGAAAACGTCTTCCCGTGACCCGAGGGGATGACCCCCGCGTCGGCTGGGTGCGCCCCGGGCGTGGGGCGTGCGGACGGTTATAAAGCGGCGGCGCGGCGCTGCTGGGAGCGGCAGCAATGACGGCGCTCCCCGAGAGAGAACAGCTTGTGATCAACGACCAGCCCCCGGAGCTCTCGTGGGAGACGGTGTCGCACTACCTCGGCACGCGTGCGCTGACGCTCATCCCGACGCGCGCGAACTGGGAGGCGACCAAGCACACGGTGAACCCGATCCCGACGTTGCGCCAGCTCACGCGCCGCAACTGGGCCTTCTACGGCTGCGCCATGTGCGCGTGGACGTGGGACGCGTTTGACTTCTTTGCGGTGCTGCTCAACGCGCTGGCAATCGCCGAGTCGCTCGAGGTGCTGGTGAAGGACGTGACGTGGGGCATCACGCTCGTGCTCATGTTGCGGCTGGTGGGCGCCATCGGCTTTGGCGCGTGGGGCGACCGCGCGGGCGGCAAGTGGCCGCTCATCTGCACGTTGGCGCTCCTCATTGTGGTGCAGATCGGCACCGGCTTCATCAAGACGTACAAGGAGTTCCTCGGGGTGCGTGCCGTGTTCGGAATCATCATGGGCGGCATCTACGGCAACGCGGCGCTGTGCGCGCTCGACGACTGTCCCGTGGACGCGCGGGGCGTGGTGCTGGGCTTGTTCCAGGAGGCGTATGCGCTCGGCTACCTTCTCGCGGTGGTGTTCCAGCGCGCGATCGTGGACAACCTGTCGCACGGGTGGCGCTCGATCTTCTGGTTCCTGGCGGGCCCGCCGGTGCTTTTCATCTTGTGGAGAGCCTACCTCCCGCAGACAGACGCGTTCCTCCTCAAGAAGGCGTTGGAAAAGCAGCGCGACCAGAGCGGGAGCGTCTTCTGGCAGAACGCCAAGGCGCTGTTCCGCGCGCACTGGCTCATGTTCATCTACCTCGTGGTGCTCATGGCGGGCTTCAACTTCCTGCTGCACGGTCTGCAGGACCTCTACCCGACGCTCCTCACGGCGCAGTTGCACTACGGCGCGGACCGGCTGACGGTGACCAACTCGGTGGCCAACCTCGGGGCGATTGCCGGCGGTGTCGTGATTGGGCACGCGCTGACGTTTGTGGGCCGGCGCTTGCTGATCATCGTGAGCTGCATTCTCGGCGGCGCCATGATCTACCCGTGGGCGTTCCTGCGGGGCACCGGCATCAACGCCGGCGCCTTCTTCCTCCAGTTCTTTGTGCAGGGCGCGTGGGGCGTGGTGCCGGCATACATTTCGAGCTTGTCGGACCCCCGCTGGCGGGCGTTCATCGTGGGCACGTCCTACCAGTTGGGCAACCTTGCCTCGCTGGCGCTGTCCACCATCGAGGCCACCATCGGCGAGCGCTTCCCCATGTATGACGACGCCGGCGTCAAGATTCCGGGCAAGTACAACTACTCCAAGGTGATGGCCATCTTCATGGGGTGCGTGTTTGCCTTCCTCGCCATCGTCACCTTCTTCGGGCCCGAGCCCAACGACGTGGCGGTTGAGAACCAGGCAAAGGCGCTTGCCGACTTGGAGGACAAGGCGGAGGCCGAGCACAAGCTGCTTGGCGACAGCGTGCGCGAGCTGGTGGTGGAGAGCGCCCACGAGCAGGTGTGAGCCGTGTGTAGAGTAATGCTATTCGTGTTGGTCACCCAAACCGCACGCGCTTGCGGGGGCTCTCGGCAGGGGGCGGGGGGCGCAGAGCAACGGGTGTGCTTCCGGGTGCGCTGTCGGAGACACCGCCTGGCTCCTCGCCGCCCGCCTTCCACGCCGTGTCGCGGTTGCGCTTGGCGAGGTTGGCGCCCGAAAACACCGGCACAACCCACCCACACGCCCCCTCGCCGTCGCGGGCTGTGTGCGGCTCCGGCAACGCCGCGCCGCCTGGCTCCCCTGCCTCGCCCGCCCCCTCCGTGTCGGCGGAGAACGGCTCGTGTTCCGCGCGGTCCGTGTGCTCCAAGAACCGGTGCTCGAGGATGAACCGCTGCACCGCCTCGTCGTCCGCCACCGGCTTGGTGGTCTCCTCCTCCAGCGCCCGCCGCGCATACATCGCCTCCTCCATGGTGCCCGCCAACACCAACGTCTCCACGTGCACCGCGTGCCGCTGGCCAATGCGGTGCGCGCGCTTGATGGCCTGTGCCTCGACGCTCTTGCGCCACACGGGACTGACAAAGTACACGTGCGTGGCGTCGACAATGGTGAGGCCGTGCGCCGCAAGCCGGAGGTCCATCACAAGCGTCATGGCGCCGGCGGCGTGCCGGAAGCGCTCGAGGTTGGCGTTGCGCTGCTGGAGCTTCACGAACGGCGCGTACAAGAGGTAGTCCACGCCCAAGAGGTCGAGCAACTCGGTGAGGTAGTACGCCAGGTCCTCGAACTCGAAAAACACGAGGCTCTTGTCGCCGCGGTGCTGGCGCTCGAGGAGCTGGCCGCCGAGGTACAGGAGCTTTGCCGACGCGGTGCCAAGAATGTGCGGGTATGCCGGCGGCAGTGGGCTGAACACGTGGCGGTGCGCCGCCGGGGCGGGCGTGGCGGAGTGCTCGTGGTGGCTGCCGCCCTCGCTGCCGCGGTCCATCGCCAACACCTCCTTGACGTCGCTTGAGTTGGCGGGCTTGTGGCGCTGGCTGTCGCGCGAGCTCTCGCTCGTCCAGTACGCGTCCCAGAACTCGCGGCCCGCCGCGACAAGCTGCTCGAACGGCGGCTCGCGCGCAAAGCGGTGCTTGTAGTGGAACCCCTGCCACGCGCTGAGCTGCGGGAAGCCAAACACGGCCGCGGCGCCCGCACGGCCGGTGCTGAAGGCCTGCACCGCCTGCTCGTCCGCACCGCCGACGTAGTAGCCCATTTCGTGGATGGTGGCGGCGGTGCGCCACGTGGGACTGGTCAAGGCCCGCTCCGCCGCCGCCACGGCGCGCGCAAGGAGCCGCGCATCCGCCGCCAGAGCAGTGCCCTTGTCGAGATAGCGCCGCAGCACGCCCACCAACGCCTGCACGTCCACCACGCCAAACCCGGTCCAGTAGAAGGTGGCGCGCTGGAGGTTCCCGACCAACCGCCGGAGCTGGGGGCGGTTCTGGGGCGAGAACATGTAGTCGGCGCCCTCGTGCTCCAGCAGCACGGCGTTGACGGCAAGCACGGCGGCAAAGAGGTTGACGGCAAGCACGTCGTGGGGCAGCGGCGCAAGGAGCACCGCGCGGTGGTGGAGCGGAGGAAGCGCCACCGTGTCCTCGGCTGCGTGGCGCACCATGAGCTCCTGGAGAAGGTGCTGGAGCTGGAGGAGGTTGTTGCCGACAGTCTGGCGCCAGAGCAGACGGCTGTGGGCCCACGGTGCCACGCGGAGAAGGCCGCCGACAAGCTGGCCCAAGCGCGCAAGGTCGCTGGCGGCGTCGAACCGGCGCCGCACCGTGTAGTCCTCGCTGTCCAGCGCCACCGTGAGGTTGGTGAGTCCCGCAGTTGGGGTGCCGCTGACGCACCACGCGCGCTCGTACCAGAGCAGCGCCACCACGCGCGCCGCGCGGGTCAGCGCCAGCGCCATGCTGTGGCCCTCGTCGACAACAAGGCGCTTCCACATCACTGCAAAGAGCGGCAGATCCGGCCGGGCGTCCTGCGCGGCAAATACGCTTGCGGGCATGAGCACGAGATCGTGGCTCGTGAGCAGGGCCGCTGGGGGCACGGTGCGCCGGACGCGGAGCACGCGGAGGGCGCCCGGGTGGAGGTGGAGCGCCACCTCCAGCTGCCACTGGTGCACGAGCAGGTCGGGGCACACCACAAGGGTGGTGGCGGCACAGACAACGCGGTGGACGGGCGGCGGAGTGCGGCGCAGCGCCCGCGGCGTCTCGAGCGGCATCACGTCGAAGCGGCCCGGGTGCTGTTCCAAGAGGGCGGTGCAGGTGGACGGGAGCTCGCTGCGGAAGCGGGCCCACGGGAGACCGTGGCGGCCGGCCGCCTCGGCACAGAGGACGGCAAGGCGCCGGAGGGTGCGCGGGGGCCGCACGGGAGTCACCTGGGGGTGTGCGGGGATCTCGGCGGGCTCGTCCTTGGTGCAGCACACGAGGGCGAGGCAGATGCACGTCTTGCCGAGGCCCATGTTCTCGGCAAGGATGCCGCCGCGCGGGAGCTCAAACGTGGCGGGGCGGCGGTGGGCGGTGAGGGTGCGGGTGTCGAGCCACCACGGCGGGGTGGTGGGGATGGGGGCGTAGTGGGGCATGGGGGCAGTCAGCGGCTCCTCCTCGCGCTGGAGCATGGCCTGGACGCTTTCCTGCTGGTAGGGAAAGAGGGTGGAGCGGAGAGCGGGGGAGGCGGGGACCGGGCGGCTGCCGGGCTTGAAGCGGAGGCGGCTGTACACGTCGACGAGCTCGCGGTGGCGGTCGCTCGGGGGGGGCGGCGCATAGGGGCGGCGCAGCTCCATGCGGCGCACGTGGTGGGTGAGGGCGTCGCGGGAGGGCCGTGGAAGCGCGGGGCCGACGACGAGCGGGACCTCGGGGGCGGCGGCCCAGGCCTGGGCGACGCGACCGCGCCAGCCGAGGCGGGAGTAGTCCAAGCAGGGGAGGAGGCGGCGGAGGTGGGGGGTAGCCCCGGCGGCGGCCGGGACCACGTAGACGCGGACGACGGCCAAGCCGCGGAAGAGGCGGACGGTGGCGCGCACGCGGCCGGCGCGCACGAGGGCCGGGAGCGGTCCGCCCAGTAGGTCCCACGCGTGGTCGTACCAGCCCCAGCCGTCGGGCGCCGGGGTGGGGGGCATGCCCAACGGCGGGTAGCCGCAGACGTAGAGGACGCCGAGGGGGAGGGCGTCCATGGCGCGGGGCAGGCGGGGCGACGCGGGGCTGCGGCGCGACGCGGGTGGGGTGCGGCGCGGCGCGGGTGGATCTGCCGTGCGACGCACGATTGTTTTTCGCCTGCGTTTCAGGTGTTTTTGACATCCAGATGACCGCGTCTAGTCCCGCGGCGACACAGCAGGCCGAGGGCGCAATGGCGCCGGCGCTTCCGGAGCAGGCGCGGGTGGTGGAGACGGCCAAGGTGCGGAAGCGGGGGGTGAAGGGCGAGGGCGGCGCGGCGAAGCGGGCAAAACAGGAGAAGGGCGCGGCAGCAAGGCCGGGCGCGAGGGCCGTCAAGAAGGAGACGAAGGGCGTCAAGAAGGAGGCGAAGGGCGTCAAGAAGGAGGCGAGGGGCGTCAAGACGGAGACCGAGGGCGCCGCGAAGGGGGCGGCACCTTCCGCGACGACGGCCGTGAAGAAGGAGCCGGAGGCCGAAGAGGGCGCGTCGGCGCCGGCGTCGCAGGCCCCGGAGGAGGAGGTGTACCGGTGGTGGGAGAGCACAGACTTGGACGGGGAGCAAAAGTGGACGACGCTCGAGCACAACGGGGTCATGTTCCCGCCGCCGTACGAGCCGCTCCCGGCGGGCGTGCATCTCGTGTACAAGAACAAGGCGGTGAAGCTTCCGGTGGAGGCGGAGGAGGTGGCGGGGTTCTTTGCGGCGATGGTGGAGACAGACCACGCCAAGAACCCGACGTTCCAGAAGAACTTTTTCGAGGACTTTTGCGCGGTGTTGAAGGAGGCGGGCGGGTGCGGGGTGAACATCACCAGGTTCGAGGACATGGACTTTCTGGTGATGGCACAGCACTTTGAGGCGGAGCGGGCGGCCAAGAAGGGGATGAGCAGCGCGGAGAAGAAGCGGGCGAAGGAGGAGCGGGAGAAGCTCGAGACGCCGTACAAGACGTGTCTCATGGACGGGCGGCGGGAGGGGGTGGGGAACTTCCGGGTGGAGCCGCCGAGCTTGTTCCGGGGCCGTGGGGCGCATCCGCGGACGGGGCGGCTCAAGCGGCGGGTGCAGGCGGAGGAGGTGATTCTCAATCTCGGGAAGGGGGCAGCGGTGCCGCCGCCGCCGGCGGGCCACCAGTGGGGGGAGGTGCGGCACGACAACACGGTGCTGTGGTTGGCCATGTGGCGGGAGAACGTGCTCGGGGGCATCAAGTACGTGCGGCTTGCGGCGTCGCTGTCGTTGAAGGGGATCAGCGACTACAAGAAGTTTGAGGCGGCGCGTCAGTTGAAGGATCACATTGAGGAGATCCGGCGGGACTACACGGTGCGGCTCAAGCTGAAGGTGATGCAGGAGCGGCAGATGGCGGTGTGCACGTATCTCATTGACGTGTTTGCGTTGCGGGCGGGCGGCGAGAAGCTGGAGGAGGAGGCGGACACGGTGGGGTGCTGTCTGTTGCGGTACGAGCACGTGACGTTGGAGCCGCCGCTGCACGTGGTGTTTGACTTTCTCGGGAAGGACCTGATCCGGTTCTACCAGAAGGTGGAGGTGGATGCGCAGGTGTTCAAGAACCTCAAGCTCTTCAAGAAGGCGCCGAAGGGACCCGGGGACGACTTGTTTGACCGGGTGGACCCGCTGGTGTTGAACCGGCACCTCCAGAACTACATGCCGGGGTTGACGGCGAAGGTGTTCCGGACGTACAACGCGCTGAAGACGATGCAGGACCAGATGCGGTTGATTCCGATGGAGGGGACGGTGCAGCAGAAGCTTCTTGCGTTCAACGCGGCGAACCGGGCGGTTGCGGTGTTGTGCAACCACCAGCGGAGCGTGCCGAAGACGCACGAGGCGCTGGTGGGGAAGATGGAGGACCGGATCCAGGAGATGGAGTGGCAGCGGGTGCGGTTGAAGCGGCAGTTGTTGGTGGTGGAGCCGCAGCAGCGCAAGAAGCGGCCGGGGTTCTTTGCGGAGTGCGAGGACTTGACGAAGGAGACGGAGCGGGCGGTGCACGTGCGGGTGGTGGCGGCGGCGCGGGAGCGGATCCGGCGGAAGTGGGAGCGGGACAACGCAAAGCTTGCAGAGCAGGGAGAGGCGCAGATGCTGGAGGCGGAGCTCTTTGAGAAGCTCCGGCAGGTGGACGAGCTCGAGGCGATGTACGCGGAGGAGGTGAAGCGGGGGCGTCCGGCGGAGGTGAAGGAGCTGGCGGACAAGTTGGAGGCGAAGATCGCCAAGATGGACGAGCGGATCCAGGCGGCGAGCTTGCAGTTGAAGGACAAGGAGGACAACCTGCAGGTGGCGTTGGGGACGTCGAAGCTCAACTACATTGACCCGCGGCTCATTCTGATGTTCTCGAAGCGGTGGGGGGTGCCGATCGAGAAGTTGTTCACCAAGACGTTGCGGGAGAAGTTTGTGTGGGCGTTGGAGCTGGCGGACGAGAACTGGGAGTTTTAGCGGGGGCGTAGCGGGCATGCACGGACGATTGCGTTTGCGGGGGTGTGGGGGGCGCGGGGGCGTGGGGCGGGCGCGGGGCGGCGCAGAACAGCCGCGTTTGTGAGGGAGGCGGCCGGGCGCGCAGGGAGCGCGGGGCGTCCTGCATGGCACAGTGTGGCCGCTGTGGCGCAGTGGTTCGAGGGTTGTATAGTGTAGTGGTGATCACATTCGGTTTTGATGTCCTGCACAAAACGTCCGAATAACCTGGGTTCGAACCCCAGTACGACCTGCGCTTTTTTTGGCGGTCGTGCCGGCACCGCGCGCTGTCGCAGCCAGCAACGCTGCGCCCCGTGCTCGGCGCTGTCGTTGCCACATCTTTCTCCATGTCGATGATCAACCGGTCGTTGACCAACGTGCGCACGGAGTTGGAGTTCCTCAAGGAGGAGGGCGTCATCACCGACGGCTTGTACACGTACTTGCTGGAGTTGCTCCCGCAGAAGTTTGCCAAGGGCCAGCCGCCTGCGGACGTCAAGACGCCGGGGGCGGCGGACGCCCGCGAGCTGCTCAGCCACCAGCTCGAGGCGACGCGCATCGACACGTCTGCGCTGGGTCTGCACGCGCTGGGTCTGCACGCGCCGGCCGAGGCTGCGAGACCGCCGCCGCCGCAGCACGAGGAGGTGCTCGGCTACTACGAGGCCGAGTACGACTACGAGCCGCAGCAGGCGGAGGACGTGCGGTTGCGCGCCGGCGACAAGGTGCTGGTGCTTGCGCACTTGTCGGACGAGTGGTGGCGCGGGCGCGTGGGCGGCTCCGGCCAGACGGGCGTGTTCCCCGCGTCGTACGTGAAGCCGGTGGGGGAGGGCGAGCACCGCGGGGTGCTGCTGGGCCACGAGTCGGAAAAGCAGCAGTACGCGCTGCCGCTGTACGCGCCGCCGCAGCAGTACGCGCCGCCGCAGCAGCAGTACTACCCGCCGCCGCAGCAGCAGCAGTACTACCCGCCGCAGCAGTACTCGCCGGCCCCGCCGCAGCAGCCGATGCAGCAGCCGCAGCAGCCGCAGCAGGTGGTGGTGGAGCAGCCGCAGCAGGAGCACAAGCACCTGGGGATGGTCAAGAAGTTTGGCTCCAAGCTCGGGAACGCGGCCATCTTTGGTGCCGGCGCCACCATTGGCAGCGACATTGTCAACTCGATCTTCTAGGGGCCAGGCGTGCCCGTGTATACTCCATTTCATGTGTTCTTTGGGCGGTGGTGCGTGCGGGGCTGGTGCGGGGCTTGCAATGCTTGTTTCGCGCATGCGCGTTCCTGCGCCAGCCGCCGGCGCCGGCTAGATTCCGCTACCCGCCGGGGCCAGGGGCCGTGCTGTCGCGGGCACAGAGCCGTTTGTGGCCGCGCGGCGTCTCTCCCACCAGGTTCTTCTGTCTTCCCCATGTGTGTTGCGAACGTGAAGAACGCCGGCGTGTGTCCCAACCCGGCCCCCGTGCTCTCCCGGAGCGTCGTGGCGAGCCGGCCTGCTCCCCGCAGCGGGCCCGCTCCCCACAGCAGCAGCGCCCCCCGCACGTGCCGCTGCTTCTGGGCGCTGTTCTCCCTCCGCCGGCTCTTCTGCCGCGTGAGAGCCACGCCGCCGCCGCGCCCAGGCTTGGCCCAGGTGCACCACTGGACCTACTTCCGCAAGCACACCGGCATCGAGCCCCTCGAGGGCCAGATGCTCGCCCGTATTCCGGTGGCTCACACGCACCCGGGGCGCCCGTGCTTGGCGACCATCCTCGAGGAGGACGAAACCGCCTCCAACGAGAGCGAGAACCCCGGCAGCCTGCTCCCGCAGGCGGTCGGACCCGAGGCCTGCGCTTCCTCTCCCGACAGCATGCCCTCCGCCGACTGCCCGGACCGGCAGGCGGCCGTTTCTGTGGCGCCAGCGGCTGCTCCCGGCTGCACCCGCTCTTCCCCCCCGCCTGCCGCGCCGCCCACCTGCCTGCTCCGCCGGTCCGGCGCCGTCCGGCGTGCGGCGACGCGTCTTCCCCCGAGCCTCCACCGCGGCGTGGGGGCCGTCCCGGCCGGCGAGGGGGGTATGGGGGTGCGGCGCGTCTTCCCGGCGGTGTCCGGGGGACCGCCGTGTTCCGTGCCTCTAGCCGGTGCACCGCACGAAGTCGCGCTCCTGACCGGTGCCCTGGCGGCGGGGGCGGTGCTGGGTGCCGAGGCTCGCCGTGGGACGTGCGAGTCGAAGCGCCAGCGCGCCAGGCGGTGCGTCAAGCGGTGTGTGCGCCGCTGGGTCCCCGCGCACCGCGGCTTGCCAGAGCCTGTGGCTGTGTCCGCGGTTCCGGCAGCATCGGAAGCCGCGCCGGGGACGGGGGGGGGTTGTGGGGAGGGCGCTGCGCCCGGGTCCGCCTCGGCATTCCTGTGGTGCAGCTCCTGGGCCCAAGGGGTGCTGCTGGCTGGGTCCGCCGGGGACGGGGCGGCTGCTGGCGACGTCTGTTGCCGTGCCGTCTCTGGCACGGGGACGGAGAGCCTGGTCCGAGAGTTCTGCGCACTTGGGCCGGGCAGCGGGGTTCCGACACTGCGTGCGGGTTGTCCGTGTCCAACCGAGGAGGGCGGACTGGCGGCCAGCAGCATCCTGCTGCACGCACACACGAGCAGCTGTGTCGGGCGCAGCGGCCGCAGCGGTGGCAGGGAGACAGAGCCGTCCACGTGCGGGGACAGCCCTGCCGCTGGCGGCACGGCGTGTTCCGGCACCAGTAGCGCGGTGCCGCACGTGGGGGACGGGGAGACCGGCGGGGGGGCGGCGGGATCCGTGGACAGCGACGGGCGTGCTCTCGGCAGCCGCGCCTCGCTGGCGGCACCCTGCGTGGCCACCGCGGCCCGCGCCCAGCTGCACGGTGTTGTCGGCGCCGTGGCGCTGGCCAGCCCTACCGCCACCCGCGCGCCGGTCCGCTCCTACTCGGGCCAGGGTCTCGTGGCGCACGACCCTCCCGTGCACAGCACGGGCGGAGGTGCAGGCGCCCCTCTGTCCCCGAGCGCCACGTTGCTGGCGCGCGTGGGGGCCCTTGCGGCGATGTTCGAGCTGGTGGCGACGGGGGTGGGCGGCGGCAGAGTCGGCGAGGTGCTCCAGCGGATCGGCGGGCTGCCGGCTGCCGGAGCCTCGCCTGCCCGTGAGGCTGCGGCCGCGTCTCGGCGGGCGCAGCAGGGCCGTCTGTCGCCGCCTGTCTGCAGCCACCAGGTCGGGGACGGCTTGAGGTCCTTTACGCTCAGACCAGCGGCAACCCCGGGGCGGCCGGCTGGCAGCCGTGTGCATCCTCTTGGCGGGCCAAGAGTGCACGCGCATCTCCCTCCCCTTGTGGTTGCGGAGAGACGCTGCTAGGACCGGCCAACGCGGCGCTGGGGGTCGACGCGGGGCGGCGGGCGCGGAGTGCGTAGGTTCTGGAGGGGGCGGCGGGGTGCGGGTGTGCGGGGCTGGTCCCCCCGGCGCAGGTCTGCCGAGGCCCGCGCCAGTCCACGGCCGGACGTGCTCGGGACGCCGGGTGCATCGGTGGGGCGGGGAGGAGGGAAGAGCGCGGGAAGCGTGGCAGAGCACCGCGGCGTAGACGTGTGGTGGGGCGAGGCGGCAGCGTGGTGAGCAGGGTGCGGGTCCTGCCCGCCGTGCTGCCGGTTCGTTGTCATGGTTTTATGGCGTGTATTTGGGTCGGGCGTGGGAGATGGACCTTCGGGGTACGACCGCAGGAGGGTTGGCCGGACATGCTGTTGCAGAAGACAGCGCGCCGCCAGCCGTGGCGGGAGCAGAGCGCCTGGAATGGTCGATATGCCTGGTCCCGAACACGGCACAGCACTGTTCGCGGCACGCTCTCCGGAGGTCGAAGTGGGAGTCAGTCTCCGGGTGAAAGAGCCCTGCGAGGCCTGCACCCAAACCCCATCCGACATGGGGCTTGCTGAGCGGCGGCAAGCCGCTGGCAGCCACGGGCGGAAAGCCGCAGGTGTCGGCGTGTGACGCCGGATGCGACGTTGGAAAGGTCAAGCGAGCAAGGCGGTCTCTGGTGTCGCCAGCTGCATGGCCGGCCACGACATGCAAGCTCACTGGGACCGGCGAGCGTACTGCCGCCAGCCGCAGCACACGATAGGCAGAGGCGCCGCCGGGGGTGTTTGCGGCCCGTGTCTGCCCGCGCGGTAGCGGCTAGCAGGGGGCGACGAGGCAACAGGTGCATGCACATGGGCGTCTCAACCCCAAGACACGCAAGCCAGCACGGTCAGGCCGGTGGGACGGTCGCAAAGTCCACCAGGACCCGGGATGCCCCGTTTCGAGAACAACCACGGGCTCGGGGATCCTGAACGCACCGGGCTCGCTTTTTGACGGACGAGCCTCGAGACGCAGACACCGCAAGCACGAGGAGTGAGAGCTGTGACCCGTGGACCGAGGCGCCGAACAGCGTTGTGTGGCGCAGCGCGCGGCGCGGGAATGGACGAAGCATGGCCCCCGCGGGTCTCCAGCCGTTCTAGGAGGCCCCCGCACCAAGCCGGCATCCCGCCACGGCATATTCAGCCGGAGACCGCCACCATGAGCCACGTACCGATGTGCCCGTGCAGCCTGGCACAAGCACGTGTGCGGCCGGCACGTGGCGTGGGACAGCGTGGGTGTCCATCTCGAACCACAAGCGGACTTCGTGGCCAAGTTGGTTAAGGCGTACGACTGTTAATCGTAAGATCGTGAGTTCGACCCTCACCGAGGTCGCTTTCTTTTTTGTTTTTGGCGCCGCGGACGGCACCGCTCCTCATGCAGCGCGGCTGCACGGACGGCTCTGGCGGATGCAAAAAAATCTCCCGAGCGTGATTCGAACACGCGATCTCAAGATGACTTTACAATTACAGTCTCGCGCTTTGCCAACTAAGCTATCGGGAGGATTAACGAGCCTCGTTGACGCTCAGCTCGTCAAGCGTGCACAAGAGGCAGGAACTAGTTGTCACACATGTGGAACTCCGTACGCTATATGCGACACACGGAGTCACACGTGAAGGTAGCTTGGGCTGTCAGGCTTACTCGCTACCTCCGGGTAAGGGACGGCCGTGGGAAGACTCAAAGACAACTAGATTCCTCCGTAGTACACAACTACGTGTCGAGAACAGGATTGCTCGACTGTGGCCCGCTGACG
>JAJMSD010000067.1:0-43526 GCA_030558265.1 [Candida] pseudocylindracea
GGAGAGGCGGCCGCAGCCGCACCCCCGTGCCGGCCTCCCGCGCGGAAACCGGTGTAGCCTGCACGCAGCCGCATCACGCACGGCGCACGTGCGCTCCACACATCCGGCACATCCGCATCCGTGCACCCTTTTCCGCGGCGCTGATTGGCCCGCGTGCGCGGCCGGCCCGCTATAAAAGCCGGGGTCGGATCCCTCCTGCCCACGCCCCACGCAATGTTCTCCTCCGCTACCCGTCGTGCGTTTTCCGCCACCCCCGCCTCCCTCTACAAGGTTGCCGTGCTCGGTGCCAACGGCGGCATTGGCCAGCCGCTCTCGCTTCTCCTCAAGCTCAACACCAAGGTGACGGACCTTGCGCTCTACGACCTCCGCGGCGCCCCCGGTGTGGCTGCCGACGTGTCGCACGTGCCCACCAACTCGACGGTGACCGGCTTCACGCCCGAGGAGGACGGTCTTGCCAAGGCCCTCACCGGTGCCGACGTGGTGGTGATCCCCGCCGGCGTGCCCCGCAAGCCCGGCATGACCCGCGACGACTTGTTCAACACGAACGCCCTGATTGTGCGCGACCTCGCGAAGGCCGTGGCCGACAACGCGCCGAGCGCCAAGGTGTGCATCATCCTGAACCCCGTCAACTCCACCGTGCCGATTGTGGCCGAGGTGTTCAAGTCCAAGGGCACGTACAACCCCAAGAACTTGTTCGGCGTCACCACGCTCGACCTGCTCAGAGCCTCGCGCTTCATCTCCGAGGTGGTGGGCACCAACCCCGCGCACGAGTTTGTGTCCGTGGTGGGCGGCCACTCCGGCGTCACCATCGTGCCTCTTCTCTCGCAGACCAAGCACTCTGTGAACATCAAGGGCGAGACCCGCGACGCCTTGATCCACCGCATCCAGTTTGGCGGTGACGAGGTGGTGCAGGCCAAGGCCGGTGCCGGCTCTGCCACCCTCTCCATGGCCCAGGCCGGTGCCCGCTTTGCTGGCTCCGTGCTTTCCGGTCTCGCCGGCGAGAAGGACGTTGTGGAGGCTGCGTTTGTGGACTCGCCCTTGTTCAAGGAGGAGGGCATTGAGTTCTTTGCCTCCCAGGTGACGCTCGGCGAGGAGGGTGTGGCCAAGATCCACGGCTTGGGCGAGTTGTCCGACGCCGAGGAGGAGTTGGTGAAGATTGCCAAGGACACCTTGAAGGGCAACATTGCCAAGGGCGAGAAGTTCGTGGAGCAGAACCCTTAGGTGTAAATACACGAGTCTTTCCACGCGTCGCGACGCAAGGGTCCTGCAGATGCGTGCAGGGTCATGCATTCGTTGTCTAGGCGGCGGGAGCCTCCATCGCCGCCGCCGCCACCGGCGCCACCGGTGCCTCCACCGCCTCCACCACCTGCTCCACCACCTCCTTGAACACCCCGTACATCACCGTCTCCCCGTACGTCGTGCCCACGCTCCCGCCCTCGATCGTCTCCACAAACTGCGGGTCCAACGGGATCTTGCCCAACAAGCGCACCCCCCACTCCCGCGCAAGCGCCTCACCGCCGCCCTTGCTGAACACGTGCGTGATCTCGCCGCAGCACGGACACACGTACCCCAGCATGTTCTCGACAATGCCCACCACCGCGAACCCGACCTTGCGGCAAAAGTCCATCTCCTTCTTGACGTCGTTCACCGCCACGGCCTGCGGCGTCGTCACCACCACCGCGCCGTCCACGCGCGCGTGCTGCAACTCCTCCGCGATTGCAATGTGCTCGTCGCTCGTGCCCGGCGGCGTGTCCACCAACAAGTAGTCCAACTCGCCCCAGTACACGTCCAGGAGAAACTGCCGGATCATGGCCGTCTTCTTGGGCCCGCGCCACACCACCGAGTCGCCGCGGCTCGCAAGCAAGAACCCAAGCGACATCACCGCAAGCAGCCCCCGCGGCGTCGCCACCCGCACCGGCACCCACCCGTGCTCACTCTGGCGCACCTGCGCGCCCTCGACCCCAAAGAAGCGCGGCACGCTCGGTCCCGTGAGGTCAATGTCCAACACCCCCACACGCTTCCCGCGCAACGCCAACGACAACGCAAGCTGCGTCGTGACAGAGCTCTTGCCCACGCCGCCCTTGCCGCTCAACACAAGAAGCGTGTGCTCCACCCGCGCCAAGGAGGAAGGAGTGGCCATTACACACGCATTTGTCAGCTGGGGGACAGAATCCATTTCTCTACAAAATCTACGCCTCGAACGACACGTTGTTGGCAACCAACAACGCGCGCAAGCGCTCCACCTCAGACTCCAAGGCCTTGTTCTTGGCCTCGAGCGCGTCGCAGCGCTCCTCGAGCTCGCCCATGCGCTCCATCTTCCGCGCACGCAGCCGCCGCGCCGCCTCCGTGTTGCGCGCCCGCTTCACGGCCAGGGGGTCGTTGGCCATGTCGGGCGTCACCACGATCGGGGCAAGCGGCTGGGCACGCGGCTTGCGCGTGTACTTGGTCACGCCGCGGTGGTCGCGCTTGACCGGCGACGGCGAGCGCACGCCGACAGGCGCGGACGGCGACACCGTCGCGGGCGCCGGCGGCGCCACCTCCTCCTCGGTGAACAACAGACCCCACTGCGTCTGCGGCGCAATCGCGTCGAGCGACACAAACATGGGGTCGTCGTCGGGCATGGCGGGCGTGGAAAACACAGAGCCAATCACCAGGGAGTGGATGTCGACGGCGTCGAGGGGCGAGGCGTCGAACGCGGGCGGGATGGCCGCCAGGAGCGCGAGCGAGCCCTTGGCGGTGTCGGTGCCGAACGTGTCGAACACGGACTCGCCGAGGATGAGGGGGTCGTGGCCAGACCCCATCGCGGGGTCGTGGCTGTCGACGAGCTGCTCGTCGACAAAGGCGTCAAAGATGTCAGTAGAAAGGGCAGACATTGATGGTTGGTTCGTTAGCGGGGGGGGTGGAACGGTGCCATGGTGGGCAAAGGGTCGGGGGTTGTTAGTGTAGCATCTTGAAGGGGGGTTTCACACGGGTGTGAAGGCGTTGGGCTGATTGGTGGTCAGTGACGTAAAGGTCCTCTGGGTTGTTTAGACAGACATCTTGTCGGAGCGGTTCGGAGAGGACAAGAGGCAAAACAACAGAGGCAAAGTGCGTGTGGTGGCGGACGCTCACAAGAAAGGACGCTGGGAGTAGGATACCAAGTTGGGGCGAAAAAATCGCCCGGCGATGAGCTGCGGTTATAAAGAAATGTGTGCGTGTGGGCGTGCCCGGACGAACGCACCCGTGCTGGTGTGTACCGCTGCGCGCCGGAAAGTGACTCACTTTTCGCGCCAATCCGGCCAATCGCGTGTCGCGCCGGGACCCCGCTGACAAAGAGTTGTATGAATTAGGCAACCGCCTGCGCGGCTGCGCCGTTGCCTGCACGCCGCCCCCGCACGCCGCCCGCGCAGCTGCCCCCGCGCCGCCCGCGCCGCCCGTCCCAATAGCCATACATATTCCGCGGTTCGTCGTAACTACGTGCCGGCGGTGCGCAGCTACTTGCCGGCGATGCTCGCCAGGCTGGGCTGCACCGCCTCGCCCTTCGATCTGAACAACTTGGTAGCGAACGACGCCAACTTGTTGCTCTGGCCCGACGCCACCTGCCGCCCGCCCTGCACCGCGCTCCGCACCGTCCGCGTCGCGCGGTTCTCGCGCACGCTCCCCTGCTCGAACGCGTCGCTCGGGAGGTGCACCACGCTTGCGCCCTCGTCGGGCAACCGCGGCAACGGCAGGAACTCCATCGGGCTCAGGAGGTTGATCGGCAGCGCCACGGACGGCGCCGCCGCGCCGGGCGTCTCCGCCGTGCCCACGCTCGAGTTCGGGCCCCACGTGCCCCGGAGCAACTCCGGGAACTTGACCAAGTCCTGCGACAAGACCGGGTCAAAGTGCAGCGCCTGGATCAACAGGTTCGCGAGGAAGCAGTAGAGACGCGCCCAGAGCACCGAGATCTCCTGCGTGAACAGCTCCTTGTAGCGGTCCACGAAGGTCTCGATGAGCGCCACACCCATCGCCTCGAAGTACGCCGGCTTGACGTTGAACACGCGGCCGTGGCGCCGCCCCAAGTTGCCCAAAAACTCGTCCATCGTCAGGAGGTCCTCCAAGTTGTTCACCGCCGTGTACATGATGCCCGCAAACGACGTCGTCTGGTGCGTGATCAGCGGCAACACCTTCTCCAACTCCGGGTGCTGCTCGAGAAGCGTCTCGTACACCTGGCGCCAGAAGTACACGCTCGCAAACATGGTCAGCGACGGCCGCACCACCAGCTCGCCCGCGCTCGCCTGCGCCGCCGCCGCCACCTGGGCCGCCGCCGCCGCCATGTCCGGGTGCTCCGCGCTGAACTCCTCCTCCATCGCCTGGTCCACCACGTTGTGCAGCCACAGCAGCCGGACGAGGGCAATCTCCTCCGCCGTCAACCGGAGCTCCACCTTCTGCAGCTTCGTCGCCACCGACAGCGCGTCGTCGTGGATCGACAGCGCCGTGTCCTCGGACGGCACAAGCGAGTTCTGCTTGTGAAGGGTGCGCTTCGGGAAGGCAGTGGCCATCGTGGGAAAAGAGTGGGTGGGAGGCTCGCCGGCGGGCGCCGCGTCAAGATATAGCCGGTGCTGCAAAAAGTCGTGCAGGAAAGGGATAAGCGAGGCGGCATGAGGCGGGCTGCTGGCCAGGCGGGCGCGCCTCGGGGCGGCACGGCCGCTCTCGCGGGGCCGCACCCGCACACAGACGGGGGCCGCCGCTCCGCCGCTCCGCCCCCGGTGCCCGGGCCCGTGCCGCCGCCCCGCCGCCCCGCCCACCGCTCCGCCGCCCCGCCGTGTTTACCAATCCCGCGCGCGCCGCTCTGCGCCGCTACCGAGCTTGCCATGCGTCTGCATGCGCGCGTCCACACAATGGGCACGTGCTGCGGTGCGCGCGCGACCGGCGGGACACGACCGGCGGTCGCGTTCTGCCCGCCCTCCTTCCGAGCCATGCCGCAGCCGCTCCTCGATGTCGCCGACTTCGACCTAGCGCACGTGCTTGCGACGACGCTTGCGGAGCCGGCGCGGGATCTCTGCGCCGGGCTTGCGCTTCTGGCGGCGCGGTACCGCCGCGACCTCACGCGCGCGCTCGAGCATTCGCACCTGGCGCAGCTGGCCATTGGCGAGGCCACGGCGGTGCTTGCGGCGAGCTTGCGGCAGGCCCGCAAGCACAGTGGGCAGCAGCGGGCAGCATGCGTCCGCGCACGGGCTCTGTTGGTGGCGGAAGTGGCGGCCTTGGACCGCGAGTTGGCGAGCGTTTCGGGCGGTGCCGAGGGATTGATGGAGCAATTGAAGGTGTTGGAGGTGCGGGCGCCGCGGGGAAAGAGCATTCGGGAGAATGCACGGCGGTTTCCACACTTGACGCGATTGATGTATCCGGGGGCCACGCTGGTGCGTGTTTCGCCGGAGGCTGGAGGGGCCTCGACGGCGCAATCAGGGGCAGGGGGGCTGCCACAGGTGCAGGAGGGCACGTCTGGGGGGGTTGATAGAGGTGGTGGCCAGAACGAGGTTGGCGGCCAGGACGAGGTTGGCGGCCAGGACGAGGTTGGCGGCCAGGACGAGGTTAGTGGCCAGACCGCGATCGACCGCCCGACGGAAGCCGGCGGTCAGCTGGACGCCCAGTCTGAAGAGCCCGAAGGGTGCCAGCTGCAGAAGCTCGCAGAGGCTGGCGGTGCGAAGCCCGAGCCCTCTCACCCGCACCTGCCCTCGCCTCCGTCGCCAGCAGAGCCCGTGCGTCTGCCCTCGTCTCTGCCCGTGCGTGTGCCCGTACGTCTGCCCTCGCCTCTGCCCTCGCCTCTGCTCTCGCCTCTGCTGCCTCCCCCATCGCCCCCCATCTCTCCATCCACCTCTTCCTTCTCCCTCGACGAGGCTCTCCGCACCTACCGCCACTCACAGGCCCGCCGCATCCTCAATCCGGTCCAATTCCTTCACCTCCCGGGTCTACCTCAGGCCCATCCATACGGCATCCGTGCCCAGGGCTCCATGCCCACGCCGCCCGCCCATCTTCTCACAGTGCTCAAACGCCAGGAGCGCCGCGCCTCCGCCTCCGCACCATTGGCCATTCACAGGGCGCCCTCGGTGGCCTCCACCTCCGTCGAGACCCGCACGCTTGCCTCCCCGCGCTCCCCGTCCTCCGCGCTCGAGCTGCTCCGTAGCCTCATGCGCGACGACCCGGCATCGCCGCGCGCACAATAAAATGCTCTTGGACCACGCGCTCGCGGCCGCGTTGGCTGCCGGCACGGCGGCCGTCCTCGTGCTGCGGGCGTGTCCGCCGCTCCACGGCATGTTGGACTACGGCAAGCTCCGCCTGCCCGCTCCTCCCGCCGGCTGGCTCGGCCGCGCAATGGCCGTGCACGTGCCCAAGCGCTGGTTCCTCCACTTCTACGTCTTGCTGGGCGTCTTGAGCGGCGCGACACTCTGGCAGTGCACGCGTCCGCCGTCGCGTCCGCCGGGCGGGGTCTCGGCGGCGGCCGCCACCACCGCGGCTCTCATGCTCGCGGTGCAGTCCGCGCGGCGGCTCTACGAGTGCTTGGTGGTGGCCCCGCCGTCGCGCGCCACCATGCACGCTGCCCACTACCTTGCCGGGGTGGTGTTCTACACGCTGGTGAACGTGGGGGTGGCGGCTGCCGTGGCCGGGCGTCTGGGCGGGGGCACGTTCGAGCTTGTCCCGGTGCTCGTGTTTGCGGCGGCGCAGTGGGACCAGCACCGCAACCACCGCCATCTCGCGCTGCTCGTCAAGTACACGCGGCCCAGCCGCGGCTTGTTCCGCTGGGTGTGGTGTGCCCACTACACGGACGAGGTGGCGGTGTACGCGGTGCTCTGGTGGGTGTTGCGGGCGCGGCGGTGGTGGTTCGACGGCGTGTGCGTGGCGTGGGTCGCGACAAGCCTCGGCGTGTCGGCACGGCGCAGCCAGGCGTGGTACGAGGCCGGCCGCCCGCACGACCGCCGCTGGGCCATCTTCCCGTGTGTGTGACCGCCAGGGCTCAGGAAACACTTACATTAGAGACTACACGCCTCGCGGGACGGCGAGCCGCCGACTAGCGGCCAAAGTACTTCAACTCGAGCCAGCGGGTGGCGTTGTAGGCCACGAAGGAAAAGCCCAAGCCCAACTCAAAGCCAATGTCGCCGCCAAAGTCGCCGATTCTTCTGCCAATCACGCCGGCATACCACACCTGGTCCATCCCGAGCACGACGCCGGCCACGCCGCAGCAGAAGGCAAAGGTGCCGGCAATGCCAATCGGCAACTTGGCCCAGTCCTGGTAGTCGTGGGGCGAGTAGCCGCTGAAGCCCTTTCTGTAGAAAAAGTGCTCCGAGCAGGAGATGCCAATGTAGATGGCGAGGTAGTACGAGATCAAGTTCATGAAGTTCTCCATGAAGGTCTCGAAGTGGTAGTAGGCGGGGATGCAGATGGCCAAGGTGACAAAGTTGCCGGCAATGGTCCACACCACACGGGGCACCTTCTCCAAAGGACCCCAGAAGGCCTGCGCCGAGAGAGCGATCGAGTACATGTTGGGGATGTTGTTGGCCACGGTGGACATGGCCAACACAACGCACACAAACTCGCCAAACCCGTTGAGCGAGTCCTGCACGATGATGGCGTACACCAAGCCGCCCACGGACTGCAGGTCGTACAACTCCTTGAAGGTGTCGCTGGTGTTGATGCCGGTGACGCACGCCGCACCGAGAATGAGGCAGAAGAGGAGGGGGAAGCACAAGCCGCAGAAGACACCCACAAAGATGCGCCACGCACTCGTGTCGGAGCGCATGTACACGGTGTAGTCGGCGGCATAGGTGGTCCAGCCGGCGGCAAAGCCAAAAATGGAGCCGCCGAACGAGAGCACGTTGCCGGCGGTCGTGGGGCCGCTCACCATGGTGCCGGTGGTGAAGGTGCCGCTGATCTTCATTCTCGCGAGAATCACAATGAAGCAGAAGACGTTGGGCACCCACAGCCACTTCTCGTACGTGTGGATCACGTTGTAGCCAAAGAAGGTGACGAGGATGGTGGACACCACCAACACGAGGCAGCCGCCCCACGGCGGCATCTTGTGGCCGTTGATGGAGTGGAGGAGCTGCGCGGACACCATGATGTTCACGGCGCCCCAGCCCACGCACGCCACGACGTTGATGACGCAGAAGATGCGCAGCGTGACGTTGCCGAGGAGGAAGCGCGAGAGCACCATCTGGCGGAGACCAAAGCGCGCACCGAACGCGGAGAAGAAGGCCACAGAGAAGGCGCCGAGGAAGGTGAAGAAGATGATGGTGAGCACGGACGTCCAGAAGTCCAAGCCAAAGACACCGCCGCCGAGGGCGCCGAGCGAGAAGGTGGCGATCACAAAGTTCGCGCTGAACCACATGGACGCGGCCTTCCAGATGGAGGTGTCCGTCTTCTCCTCCTCGGGGGTGATCTCGATGCCGCGCTTCTCGCCCGTCTCGTTGAGGAAGTTGTACACGCGCTTCCACGCGGGCACGGACGCCACGGGCTGCGCCGTGGCGACAAAGTCGGACGACAGTCTCTCGACCTCCTTGTCGGTGATCTCGTTCTTGTCGACAATTTCCACGCCCTTCTCGAGATCCGACATTGGTTTGGGTTCTGTGCGGCAGGAGCAAGCTCAACGGCGGGCTTTATATGTCACCGGAAGATTTCGATGCACGGCACCAATCCACGGAAAAAGCAACGCGAGCGTTTGTGTGCTTATCTTGCGCGCGTGGTTGGTTACCGTGCGCCTCGTGCATATCTCCGCGGGATCGTGCATGGCCCGCGGCCGCGCTCGAGGCACGGCGCCGTGTGATTGGCCGCACGGGCGCGGCGCCAGGTCCGCCGAGCCCCCGCGGACGCGGGGTCTTCTTATCGCCCCGCGCCGGCTGCTGGGCGGAGATCGCCGAGCGTGGCAGGGTCCGCGCGACGGCCGGGGCGTGGAGGCGACGCAGACACGTCCGTGCTCGTCTGTGTGCCCAACGGCGAAAACCGGCCGCAGACGCCGCCTACCGAATGCGGCCACCGAGAAAAACTTTGCCCGCACGCGACACGTCCGGCCAATCACGCGGCGCCGCGGGCGTTGCAGGAGACTCGCGTGGCGCCACGGGCACAATGGCGCGCCGGTGGGGTGACTTTGTGCCCGGCACCCCGCGCCGCCGTATATAGGAGGGCCGGGGGCGGCGCGCCCCCGCCCGGCCGAGACCTGTCAAAAGTGTCCATTTTATGTGCCGCACGTGCCACGGGCTGTGGCCAGTGCGTCCGCCGGGCCCGCCCGCGGAGGCACGGGGCGGTCCTGTCCTAGCTCCACTTGCGGCACTCCACCCACACAAAGCCGCACAACGCCGTGACCGCCACCACCAAGAGCCCGCGCCCGCGCCCGCCCCCCTTCCACCCCCGCTTTTCGCACCCTAGCACCCCCCACCCCGCCGCCGCCGCGTTCTTGCGCGGCGGCCGCCGCACCTCGCTCGCCAACAACGCGCCCATCCGGTACGGCGCCAACATCGCGATCGCGTCGTCGCTGTGGCACACGTCGTCGAACGCCTCCAGGGCGTCCACGCCGCCGCAGTCAAACAACACCTCCGCGCCCCCGGGGTGCGCGTCGAGGAACGGCGTGATGTCGTACACCGCGTCGTAGATCACCATCCAGAGATCGTCCGGCGTGTTGTGCCTGCCCACCTCCGCTAGCGTCCACACGGCGTCTTGCACCATGGAAGGAGAGTGGAGTGAAAACGGTGCTCGCACATCGGCGCCCGATCGGGCAATGTCCCGCGGCCGCCGGCCCGTCTGGAACGGTCCCGCCTGGAACGGGCCGCGTGCCCGTGCCGCTGGCAGAAACACGCACGGGCACAGCGCGCGGACCCATTACGCCGCTCTGCGGATCGCCGCCGCCGTTTCAGCTGCGGGGCGTGGAGCCCGCCTCGCGCGTTGCATCCGCGCGCTGCATCCCGCGCTCTGCGGGCGCCGTGCCGCCGTGCCGCTCAGCAATCGCCCCCGGTCCGCCCGCCTCGTTGCTCTGTTTCTTGTATCCTACAACACCTTCTGGAAAGGCGTGCCGTTAGTTCCGTTAGTCCCGTTAGTCCTGCTTGCCGTCGTCTCCGGGGGCACCTGCCCCGTCTGCGGCGGCTCCACCCGCACCTCCTCCTCCGCCGCCACGCTGCTCCGCTCCTCCTCCGCCCCCTCCTCCTTTTTGTCCGCTGCCGCCAGTGGCGAGCCGCCGGGCGAGTTCAACAAGCTCCGCAACTGGTGCGCCACCGACAACTCCAACTCCACCACCAACTCCCCGTCCACCTCCTGCGGCGCCTTGAACTCGCGCTCCACGTCTGCGTCCCCCATCAACACCACCGCGCCCCGCCGTAGCTGCAACACCTTCGACGGCATGATCTTGAACGCCTGCCGTCCGTTTTGCACCAACTCGCCGTAGCTCGGCCACGCGGACCGCGCCAGGTCGTGGTTCATCCGCAACAGCTGCCGGAGGAACCGGAGCACCACCGTCACCGGCGCCCGCGGCGGCGCCCGCGGCGGCGGCAACGGGACCGCCTCGTCGCCCCCCGCCGTCAACGGGAAGTCGCTCGCCACCACCTCCGCAAACACCTCCGCCAACGGCAGCACCACCACGTCAAACCCAAAGTCCAACACGCAGCACGCCATCAGCGCGTAGAACGCCTGCGCAAGCACCGCCGCGTCCATGTGTGCCAACTTGTCCTGCCACGTTTCCGGGTGCGGTCCTGCGTCGGCGCGGCCGATCGAGCGCAACACCTTCGCCAAGCGCCGATCCGCAAGCAACTTGTCGGCTAGGTATTCCGCCAGCTGGGGCAACACGCGGACCGCGCCCTTGGCGAAATTGAGGTGCACGGCCGCCGCCGCCAACATGCGCCCGAGCTCCTCTGTGTACACGCTCGGAAAGCCCTGCTGCTGTCGCGCGTAGTCGGCGCAGGCCTTGCTGCGCTGCATGGTGTGAAGAAGGTGCGCCGTGGGCGACGGCGGCGTGCCGGGCTTTGGCCCCGCATCCACGAAAAGAAGCGCGGCCACCGCGTGGTGCGGCGTGTGGTGGCCCGACGGCGGCGGCGTGAATGTGTGGTGGCCGCCGCCATCCATCCCCGGCGGGAGCTTCAGCACCTCCTGGATAAAGTGCGCCACCGGCACCGGCACCGGCACCGGCGGCACCGACTGCGGCGGGGGCCGCTGCACGTGTGGAAGCACCGGCGGCGTTTGGTGCGGCATTGGCGGCGTCTGCCGTGGCATGTGCGGGAGGATCAGGGGCTGGCCCATGTACGGCGCGTGGTCGTAGTACGCCCGCGGCATCTGCGGCGGCGCCGGCGCCGGCGTCGGGTACGGCAACGCCACGGCCACGCCCTCCGGCACGCCGGGCTCCCCCTCGCTCTTGGCGTGGTAGACCCAGCCGCGCGCGCGCAGCAAGCGTTTGCGGTTGCGGCGGACGCTCTGGATTGCCGCGCGCACCAACTTGTCAAAGTCCTGGAGAGTGTGCAAGGGATAGTGGAACTCGGTGCGCAACGTGTCGGCCACGCGTGTGATCTCGTAGTCCTGCTCGCTCGCCTTCTTGTGGCTCAAGTCCAAGGCGTCGATCAACTCCAAGCGGCGCGCCAGAAAACGCCGCCAGAGCATCTCGTCGGTGAAGCACAACTTGCTGCGGATGAGGTTCGTGACCCCGGAGCGCTTCTGCAGCATGCTGGGTGTGCCGAGGGTCCCCGTCGAGAATGAGTGCACAGCGGAGCGCGGCGGTTGGCGACGGTTCGGAAAGATGCCGCGATGCGATGCAGGCGCCTGTGAGCCGCCGATCGTTTCAACGCAACTGTACAGGTCGGGACATTTGGAGGGGGGGTTCTATGCATGACGGCGCGTCGCCCGTGCGCGCAAGGCGCTTCCACAGCCCGCATGGGCGCCGGCCGCTGCAGACCGCCCGCCTGATTCGTGCGCATGCGTGCCGCCGCGGCGCCCGCCCGGGACGTCCGCCGCCGCGCAAGGTTCGCGGGGCACCCCGTGTCGAGCGCAGCCCCGTGCAGGCGGCCCCTTTGTCTGAGTCGCGTTTGCCGAGCGCATGTACCACATGCTTTGTGTGCAGACGTGGCCGGTAACGCGGTTGCCACTCGCCTGCGGCGCCGCCCCCACCGTGCATCGACGCGCCGCGAAATGGCGCCAGACGTCGTGGCATTTTGCCCCGCGCACAGCACGCAGTCTGGCCCGTCTGCGACGGCCGATCACCTGTCGCAGGGATCTGATTTAGTTCGTACCCGAGGGATCTCCCTACACAAGGACCGCGCCCGCCGCGAGCCAGAGTGCGGCCGGCGGGCACGGCCGCGCCCCCGTGCTCCGCGCCGCCCGCCCCGGTCCTGCCTCCTGCACCCCGTTGCCTTTTCTCAGTTCCACCGCGGGCTCCTCGGCCGCGCTTTCCAACGTGCGGCACCGCGGCTCCGGGTCGCCCATCTCCGCCGCCACCTCGGCCCCGAGGAACGTGGCGCTTTCGTTCTCGAATGCCATGGCCGAGTCCGGCGTCGCCTCCTCCTCGTCCCCGCCCGGCTCGCACGCGCCCGCCATCCGCCGCAACGTCTCCTCGCTGTGCCGCCCGCAGTGCGCCACGCACCGCGCCGCAAGCCCGATGTAGTAGCACTGGCACACGCCGTTCGCCCGCAGACACTGCCCGAGACGGTGGAGCGCCGCCGCGTGGCACTCGACGTACGCGTCGGTGTCGCAGAGCGGGCCCGCCGCGATAAACACGTCGTACGGCGTGGGCGGGGCTGCCCGGTCCGCGGCGGCCGCAGGACCGCCGGTCGCCTCGACGGCCGCGGCAGCAGTCGCGGCGACAGCCACGGTGGCGACACCGGTCGCGGCACTCGCCACAAGAACACTACGCATGGGGGCACGGCGCACCCGCCCGCGCGCGCCCACAGACGGGCAGCGCCCGGCGCCGCTGCCCGCCGCTGCCCGCCGCTGCCCGCCGCCTGGTGCCGGTCAGCCCCGCCCAGTCCGCCGCACGGCCCGAGCAGCACCGCTCAGCCCGCCGCACGGCCAAGCCCCGCACCGGCCCATCAACCCAAATTTCTAAAAAAACCATCGTTGCGTCACCCCCACCATGCTACTCGCCTGGCTCCGCAAGCACATGGCGGACCCGGAGATCCGGTTGTACACCGGCGGCCAGCCACAGCTGCTGGTGATGGCCATCTTTGTCGGCTTGATGGCTGCCGTCGGCGGCTTGCTCTACGGCTACGACACCGGCTTGGTCAACCTGTTCATGGAGATGAACTACGTGATCGAGCACTTTGCCACGAACGGCAGCCTGTTCTCGGCACACGAGTCGAGCATCATCACCGGCTCGCTCAGCATCGGCACGTTTGTCGGTGCCCTTCTCGCGCCCCTCCTCAGCGACACCATCGGCCGCAAGTGGGCCATCATCTGCGCCACGGCGTTTGTGTTCAACGTGGGCACGCTGCTCCAGCTTGCGGCGCTGGAAATCCCCCTCATGTGCGTCGGCCGTGTCGTGACCGGCATCCTGGTCGGCATCATCCTGGCGGTGGTGCCCTTGTACCAGTCCGAGGCGCTGCCCAAGTGGGTGCGCGGCGCCATCGTCTCCACCTACCAGTGGGCCATCACCTGGGGGTTGCTCATCTCGCTGGCGGTGCTGCAGGGCACCCATCTGTTGAACAGCCTGGCCAGCTACCGCGTGCCCATCTCGCTACAGTACGTGTGGTCGTTGTTGCTCACCGGCGGCATGTTCTTCTTGCCCGAGCTGCCGCGCTTCTACGTCAAGCAGGAGTTGTACTCAGAGGCTGCCGAGGCCTTGTCGCGTCTCCGCCGCGTGCCCCCGGACGACCCGGGGCTTCTCGAGGAGCTCGTCGAGATCACCGCGAACCACGAGTACGAACACTCGTTTGGCAAGTCGTCGTTCCGCGACTGCTTCCGCCTGCACCCGGGCGACGTCGGTGCGCGCCAGGAGCTCCGCATGCTCACCGGCATTGTCGTGCAGGCGCTCCAGCAGTGCACCGGCATCAACTTCATCTTCTACTACGGCGTCAACTTCTTTGTGCGCTCGGGCATCAACCGCTCCTACCTCATCCTGTTTGTCACGTACGCCGTGAACGTGGTGGCCACCATCCCGGGCATTCTCCTCGTGGAGGTGCTTGGCCGGCGCAAGATCCTCATCTACGGCGGCGTGCTCATGGCCGTGGCCAACCTCACCATCGCCATTGTCGGCGTCACCACCGACTCGGAGGTGGCCAACAAGGTGATGGTGGCGCTCGTGTGCGTCTTCATTGCCCTGTTTGCCGCCTCGTGGGGCCCCGTGGCGTGGGTCCTCATTGGTGAGATCTACTCGCTCGGCATCCGCGGCAAGGCCGTGTCCATCACCGCCGCCACCAACTGGTTGATGAACTTGGTGTTTGCCCTCATCACGCCATACCTCGTCGACTCGGGCAAGAACACCGCCCTGCTCGGGCTGCGCATCTTCTTCATCTGGGGCGCCTGCAACGTTGCCGGCGTGGTGTTTGTCTACTTTTTCGTGTACGAGACGCGCGGCTTGCGCTTGGAGGAGGTGGACGACATGTACCGGCACTGCTCCGGCGCCGCTGCGAGCGCACAGTGGTGCAACACCCGCACGGAGATGCGTCTCCGCGAGCACGGCGACGAGGTGGACGCCAAGACGGAGCTGGCCGGCGAGTCGGGCGACGGCATCTACAACCTCGACATGCTCGGCGAGGTGCCGACGTACGACATTGGCCACGACTTGAACATCATTAATCTCCCCAACCAGGCGCCGCCGGAGGTGTCGAGCGACGACGACAGCAGTCTCGGGAGCACGGGCGGCGAGTACGACGAGTACGTCCAGGGCTACATTGACTCGTTGAACTTGTTGCCGCGCCGCGGCCCGGACACGGGAGGGCTGGCCGACCCGTTGTAGCGCTCCTGGCTGGCCGACCTCCCTCCACGAATGAACGAACGACACGCACGCTTGCAGACCGGTTGATATATACATCCCTACGTCGCTGCCCGGCGCTACTTGACCTGCAACAACAACTCGCGGCCCTCCTTGCTGCCGCCCGGCAAGTACGTCACGTTGCCGCTGCCGGCCAACTTCTCGGCAATCTCCTTGCTCGCCTCCAATCTGCGGATCATCAACAAGCCGTCGCCCGACTTCTGCAACGCCTTGCTGATGGTCTCTGCCGCCTCGGCCTCGCCCTCGGCGCGAATCACGCTCGCCTGGCGCTCCTGCTCCGCCTTCTCCACAATGAACCGCGCCCGCTCCGCGTCCTGCTGCGCAATCTGCTTCTGCTCCACCGCCTTGGTGAACTCCTTGCCGAACGTCATGTGCGTGATCAGCACGTCCTCCAAGCGGATGTTGAACTCGGAGGCACGCTGCGCCAACTCCGTGCGGATGCGCGCCGACACCACCTCGCGCTGCGTGATGAGCTCGGCCGCGTCGAACTGCGCCACCACCAGCTTGAGCACCTCGTTGCCAATCGACGGGAGCACGCGCTCGTCGTAGTCGAGCCCCAAGTTCTGGTAGAGCACCGGGAGCGCGTTCACCTCCGGGCGGTGGAGCACGCGGAGCGTGAGCGACACCATCTGGAGGTCCTTGGAGCCCGTGTTCGACGTGATGCTGCGCGGGCGCGTGCGCACGTCGTACACCACCGCGCGCTGGAGCCACGGGACGAGGAAGTGCGTGCCCTCGCCCACCACCGTCTGCTGCACGCCCGAGAGCCGGTCGAAGATGACCGCGCGCGAGCCGCCCTTCACGTCGTACATCGACGCCTGCGCAAGCAGGAACCCAATGAAGGCCGGCACCGCCAAGCGGTTGAAGGTGTTGAACGCAAATGACATGGTGAAGGTGGCGTCGGTGCCAGCTCGGCCTTGTGCAGGATGCGCCTGCCCGCCCCCGCTTTGGAAACAACGCGTGCATTGCCTCTTTCGGCGGTGTGCGCAAGTCGGCGGCCGTCTCTAGATGCGCGCTCCGCGCGCCCGGCGCCGGCCTCTGGGCTTGGTGTGCGGCTCGGCGGCGGCAGCGGGCTCGGGGCGCTTCAACTCCGCGGCATCGCGGCTGCGCATCCACTCAATCGCCTCCAAGAGCCACAAGCGGCCGGCGTTGGCGTCCACCTCCACGCCGCCCACGCGCAAGTCCACACGCTCGCCGTCGCGCACGTCCAACAACCGCGCCAACATGACGGCCGTCAACTGGCACACGAGGATGCCGCAGTCGCTCCCGTTCTCCTGCTGGAAGCACGGCGCCTCCTCTGCCTGGAGCCGCACCGCCTTGCCGGCAGACTCAAAGTAGCGCTCCACGGCGCGCACGGCGTCGGCAGACTCGCGCGAGTTGGCGCCCGCCTGCGTGTCCACCACCAAGGCGCGCCGCTCCGCCACGCACACCACCACCAACAGCCAATGGGACCCGCCCTCGGCCACACCAAGGTCCTCGTTGTCGTTCACCGGGAGAAACACAAACAGCGCCTTCTCGAGAGGCGGCACCACGCCGACCAACAGCTCGGCCTGGGAGTGCATGAGAAGGAACACCATCAGCGGCGGGAGGAGCACCACTGTGCACGGGTCGAGCGGCTTGGCGTACGCGAGGTGCGCCGCGCGCTGGGCAAGCCGCGGGAGCTGGACCGCCTCCAACAACTCGTACGCAAGCAGAATGTTGGTGTCGTTGAGCCACGCGTCGTCCAAGAGGTTGGCCGCGTCGGCTGCGTGGACCGCGAGGCCGCGGTAGCGCACCACCACGTCGGCGTCGCCGGGATGCGCGGCGACGATTGTCTTGTACGTCGCAGCAAGCAGGGCGGCGGAGGCCCTGCTGCGGTGGGTCATTGACCGCGTGGTGCGCCCGGGGGTGCGGCGCTGCTGCTTCCGTTCGTGTTTCGTGAGCTTACGGTTACGCGGCGGCTTGGCGGCGGGCGCAGGCGCGGGCTCGGGCGCGGGCTCGGGCGCGGGCACATCGTCCTCGGCGGCGGGCGCGGGCATGGACCCCCAGTCAAACAACCCAAACCCGCTGGTGCTGCCGCCGGGGGGCGTGGCGCTCTCGTCGTCGCCGTCGTGCCGCGGTAGATAGAAGCCCTTCGCGGGGGAATACCGCGTGCGGAGCATGGCGCTACAAAAAGACGGTGGAAAATACCAGAGTAGATTCGCTATAAGCAGCACCGCCGCCCCGGGCCAAGCCCTGGAACAGCTGGTGGTTCGTGGCAGAGACAGCCCACACATAGGAGAGGGAGAGAGACCCGGTTGCCCCGCGGGACAATTGGGCCCATTGAGCGTGCGTTCCGGAACCGGAGCGCTACTCAGACCCCTCCGGCCCCCGAGCGGAAGGCCTCACGCCGCGATCCGCTTATTTGGATCTGGCTCTGACCTTCCGCCGCTTGCGCTTGAGTCTTCTGACTCTCTTCTTTCTCCACTTAGCTCTCATAACAAGATAAAGTGAAGGGGTGAAGAAGAGGGGAGGGGAAGGGCAGCGCTGGAAAATATATAGCGGGCGCGCGGGGAGCGGCCGGCGGCGTGCGCGCACCGTGTCGCATTGGGGCGCCCGTCCTGTGACTGCTATTTGCGTGCAGGCTGTGTCATTACGTCATCCAACCACTGCGCGGTGCGGGGCCGCGGCGGGACGGCACTGCCGCGGCCCCGCCTCGCGCCTACGGGTCCGTGCTCCCCTCGAGCCTACGGCTCCGTGCTCCCCTCGCTGATCTTCTCCAACTGTCCCAAGAACGACATCGTAGTGCTCTTGGCCTCGCGCGGCGCCCCCGGCGACGTCGGCGACTCGACCACCGCCTCCGCCGCCGCCGCCCGCACCCCCTCCTCGCCCGCCCACAACCGCTCGCCGCGCTTCCCCCACAACGTCTCGATCTGCTCCACCCGCCGCGCCCAGCTGCTGCTCAGCCCGCCCTGGCTGTGCCACGCCTCCGCAAACGTGTTCGCCATCACCGCCATGTGCCGCACATACGCCGGAAGCTGCTCCTCGCTCACCACCTTGAAGTGGCTTGCACTCAACACCCCCGGCACCCCGCTCCGCCGGTACAACCGCACGCGGTAGAAGCGGCTCTCGCTGCACTGGTGCCACGCCTCCACCTCGTACGGGTCAAGGCAGTGCGGCGACCCCGACGCCCCCGCCGCCACCATCCCGCCGTACCACGTGTGCGGGCTGATCACCAAGTGCATGAACAACAACTGCAGCTTGATGAGGTTGAAGTCAAACTCGAGCGCCCCGCTCTCGTCGTAGAAGATGTTCACGTAGTTGTTGCCCACGTGCCGCTTCTTCAACGAGCACTGCGTGTCGTGCGGTGCCGGCGCCGGCATGAGCGTCGTCGCGTGGAACACCATCTGCACCAACCGGTCCCACCACACCACCGCAAACTCGCCGTCCGTCCCGTTCTCCGTGTCGAGCCCCCCCGTGTACACCTCGGTGCACCCCTTGAGGTGCACGAGCAGCCCGAGCCCAAGAAGAAACCGCTGGTACGACGCCGACCCGTTCTGGTTCCCGAGCACCTGCTGCTCCAGCTGCTGCCCGGGACCGATGTACATGACACCCACCTTGTGGAAGTCCGACACCGGAATCCGGTCGAGCATCGCCAACGCCCGCTTCGTGCTGGGGTCGCCCACGTTCAACGCGTGCACACCCTCCCCCACCCCGCTCTGCGAGAGCACCTGCAGAAACACGTGCTCCGGGAGAAAGTGGTTCGGGCCCGGTGTTGCCAGGAGGTTCACAACGCGCACGCGGCCCGTCGCCGCCGGCCGCCGCACCGTCACCTCGCTCTCCCCGGATGCCGGGTCCGTGGCCACCGACACCACCCGCGTCGGCGTCACAAAGTGCTGCATCGGCGCCGCCGGCACCGAGAGCGCCGCCTTGCCCACCCGCACCTCGTCCGCATACGTGCTCCCGCGCACCATGTCAATGAGTGCCACCGACCGCCGGTCCATCGCGCCGTCCGCCCCCACCGTGGCCGACTGCCGCACGTTGCGCACCACAAAGTCCGCCAACAGCGCCCGCTCGCCCAACGGGAGACTCACAAACCACATCGTGACCAACCCGTGCGCCGTGAGCTTGAGGTACTCCCACAACGCCGCCAGCATCCCCGGGAGCACCGTCAGCGGCGCCAGCTCCACCTCGGCCGCCACCCCGTGCGCCTGGTAGCTCTCCACCGCCGCCGCCGTCCCCTCGTTGTCGCGGCAGTACTGCGTGTACTTGAAGGCAATGCCCAACACGCGCTTCACGTCGTCAAAGCCAAGCTCCGCCGTGATGTGCTCCTGCTGCGCCAACGACGTGAGAAACTCCACCACGTGGGCGTTCGCGTACGGCGACGACACCCGTGTCTGCAACGCCACGAGGATCGCCGAGAGGTACTTCTTCACCAGGTGCGGGAGCTCGTACACGCACACCGTGAGCGCGTTGATGCACGGCACCGCCGTCTTGTCCCACAGCAGCAACCCGCACATGAGCGAGTACACCACGTGGTCCGACTCGTGCTTGGCAAACAGCTTGTGGTAGCCGAGAAGCGGCGAGAACATCCGCACACACGCCACCTGGCCGTCCGCCTTGGTCCACCCGCTCGGCACCTCCGACACCAGCGGCCACTTGTCCTGGAGTCCGTCGCACACGAGCGCCCGGATCCGCCCCACCTGCGCCAGACACAGCGAGTAGAGCACCATGTTCAGGAGCTGCTGGCACGTGTGTGTGAACACGTACGAGTGCGCCTCCCAGTGCGGGCACTGCTCGAGAATCGACACCACCACCAGCGCCATGCGCCCGGGGTCGATCGTCGCGCCGTCCCCGCTCACCCGCACAAGGTGCCGCAACACCATCATCCGGTTCTGCGGCACGTACCACACCGTCTCGGGGAACCACCAGAGCGCGCTCTCCGGCCGCTCCTTGCCCATGTGGCCAAACGCCGTGGCCATCCCGAGCACGTCCAGCAGCGGCCGGAGAAACACCCACCCGTCCCACGTGCACCGGATCGTGAGGAGAAGCCGCATCGCCGCAAGCATGAGCTCTGCCGCGCGCTCCGCGCACCCGTGTGCCGCCACCGCGCAGAGCGCGTTGTAGAGCGCCACCGCCTTGGGCCCGCTGACGACGTGGAGCTCGCAGAACAAGCGCGCAAGTGTCTGCGTGAGACGGACCGTGAACGGCGACTCGGCGTGCCCGGCGATGTGGCGCTCCGTGTGCTCCACCTGGCGGCAAAACACCTCCTCCGGCGTGTTGGCAGCAGTGGCGACCCACAAGTCGCAAAAGTGCGCCTGCACCGGCTCGGGCCCAGCAGCAACCGCATCAAACACACGCCGCACCACCGTGCCGTCGAGCCCGGCCCCCTCCACCACGCACGTTGTGTCGTACCACCGGCGGAGGGTGTCAAGGGCCCGCGTGGCCACCTCCGGCGGGCGCGTCAAGAGCCCCGACACCACCGCCTCCACATACGTCGCCTGGTGCGCCACCACGCTGCCCCAGGGCTCGCGCGCGAGAAGCGTGAGCACAAACAACGCGTGTGCGTCCAGGAGCACCCGGTGGTGGTGCACCAAGAGCCCCACCACCGCCGACCGGTCGGCAGCAAACCCCCGCAGCTCGCAGTGCTGCTGGAGGTACGACACGAGCGGCGCAAGACCGTCCGGCGCCGTCTCCGCCGCGGCCCGCGCAAGCACAATGAGAGAAACCGTCTGGCTGTTCCAGTACAAGAACGACAGCGCGAGCGCCGTGCCCTGGACGCGGAGAAGCTCGCCAACAAAGCCGAGCACCAAGGCGGCCGTCTCCGAGCGGTCGGTGCACTGGAACAACCCGCGCACCACCACCGACAAGCCGGGGTCGCTGGGGGGGAGAAGGGGCACGCCGACACGCGTCAACACCTCGATGGCACCCGCCGCACTCGGCCCCGGGAGACACGCGGTCAACGCAAGCACCGCCATGCTGCGGCGCGCGGCCGAGGGGTCGCTGCTCTCGCCAGCGTCCTTCAGAAGACAGTGCTGGAAGAGGTCGTCAGTGAGCTGCCGCTGCTGGGCGTCGGACGCCGGGTACACCTTGCAGAGTCCGGCAGTGGCCTCGCCCCACTGGCTCTGGCTGATGGCGGTGTACTTGGCAATGATGCGCACGGCGTCCTGCGCGGCCGGCGGCGGGACGTGTGCAAAGAGCGCAAGCGTGGCATCCAACAAGCTTGCCAACTCGTCCTCCTTGATGAGCGAGAGACACTGGCGGAGCACCAGCGCCACGAGAGCGAGGAGCGGGGCCGTGGCGTCGCTCGTGGTGCCAGCCACAGAGGCGACGGCGCGCGCAAGCCACGCGGGGAGCGGCGTTGTCTGGCCGATGACAAAGTCCTGGATCGACAGTCCCGCCGACGTCAAGGCGGCCAACCCAGACACAAACACCAGGAGGTCGGGGTCGGGCACGCCCGGTTCCACGCGACAGCTGCCGGTGATGGCCTGGAAGTAGGTGAGGCGGGAGGAGACGCTGGAGGAGTCGTTGTCGACGGAGATGCACACGAGGAGGAGCTCGGCGGCGGCGGAGCGGACATGCGCGTCGGGCGAGTCGAGGAGATCGGCGGCAGCCATCCACACCTCGGGCACGGACGACAAGGCCTGGCGGCGCATGATGTCGGTGAATCGGCGCACGGCGGCGGCGCGCTTGGAGGGCGAGCCGTGCTGCAACTGTGCAAACAACTGCTGCTGCTCGGCGCCGCCGCCGAGCACCGTCGGCGGTAGCGTCGCCAGGAGCTGGACGTCCTGCTTGAACGGCCGCGCGAGCAGCTTCAAAAAGCCCAAGCTGGTGGAGCGGGGCATGGCGCGCGCGGGGAAAACGGCAGGGCGATGGGGAACGTGCGTTTCGACATGGATCTGTTGCGGGCCCACATGACGTCGCTGCTCGACGTGGCGGTGTTGGTGGTGCTGGTGGTGTTGTACTTGGGCGACCGGCTGGTGCTACGCTTGTTGCTCCGCGGCATGTTGCAGGTGATGTTGGGCGACCCCTTCCCGCAGGGCTCCGTCGCACGCTTTCTGCGCGACCAGAAGAGCCGCGTCGTGCTGTTCTTGATGTGGTGCGTGTTGTGGGGCACGGTGGTGGCCGTGGTGTGGCACGTGCTTGGCAGCGTGCCTGCGGGCACGAGCCACGGCGGCGTCTTGGTGCAGCTCGTGGGCGAGGAGTTGCGCGGCGGGTGGCGCAGCACTCTCCGGTTGGTGGTGCTCGACGTGGTGGTGGGGGCAATGCAGGCACTCTCCTTCTGCGTCACCTGTGTCGAGCTATGCCGCAAGAACGGCGAGCCGTACAGCGGGCGTGTCGTGTTGTACGACATTGGGCTAATGGAGTGTTTCCGGTGGGTGTGGCGTGAGAGCGAGGAGGTGGAGCGGGGCGTGCTGGCGGCGCCCCTGGCGTAGCGCGGCGCTGCCGCGGGCGAGCCGCCATGGACTGTGATACTACTAGCGAGTCGGGAGAGACGGAGCAGCGGTCGAGATTACACCGCGTAACCCGGCCGCTGCTGTTGTCGGCCTGGCCAACACGACAACGCGTGCCGGCACACCGCACCAGCACCACCCCGAGCCCCGCCGTGTGCGACGCGACCAATCCGTCTATTCGTTGACCTCTACCCGATCTGGCATCTCCGCAAGTACTCCGCCTTCTCGCGCAACACCCGCACGCTCTGCACAAAGATCTCGTCTGGCCCGATCCCGCCCACGCTCTCGACATTAAACACAAAGTGGTCCCTCACGCGGCCCAACTCCACCTTGCCCTGGAACTCCTCGTGGCGGAGCACCTCGCGGGACACCGTGTCCCGTCTCGGGTCCACCACGACCGCCTTGCCGCCCTCGATTGCCACCACGCCCGACGGGAAGCACTTCTGGAACCTGGCAGCGGCCGCACCGGTGATGTCCTCCTTGATCTTGATGGACGGAAGCAAGCGGTAGCTCGCAGTGCACACGGGGCTGAACTTGGCGTGGTCCGCGCCAATGCCCTTGACGCAGTGCACGCGGAGCACAATCTCCTGGCCTGGTCTCAACTTGCAGAGGAGGATGTTGGGGTCGCACGGCGCCGGCGGGCGCTTCTGAAACTCCGGCCAGCTAGCCTGCGTGCCCTGCGGCTCCCACTTGAGGTCCTTGGCGTACACGTGCGCGTTCTTGTAGAGCACCTTGGGGTCCGTGGCGTCCTTGGGCGCGTGCGTGTTGCGCGAGCACGTCACGTTGAGCGTGAACACGAGCGTGTTGTTGTCGGTGAAGCGCGACTCGTCCGTCACCTGCGGGTCCACCGGCTCGAGGAGCGTGGGGTCCACGTTGAGCGGAATCAACCCGAGACGGTGCGACAAGACCTCGTCTGCAATCACCAGCGTGTTGTTGAACACGTACACGTACTCGGGCGCCACGCTGGGCACCTCTGCAAGCATGATCCGGCGGAACGCGTTCGCCACGGAGGTGTCGACGTGCACGAGGTCAAAGTTGAGCTCGCGCGGCCCAAGCTGGTGCACGTTGATCTCGAGGCTCCGCTTGAACGCAGCAAGGTCCCAGACACCCTCGCCCGTCTCGTGGTTCGGGAAGTCCGTCAGGGCAACGTTCGAGACCCTGTCCGCGTGGATTCCCACAATCGAGCTCATGGTGGGCGTGACAAAAAAAATGTGCAGCGATGAGATGACAAAACGGGAGCGCGCGGACGGCGGCAGCGGCAGCGGCGGCGGCACCAGCGCCACGCCGAGCAGGCCTCGTGTCCCACTGTAGAACAACCGTGGATTAGCCATGAACTACACTACATCCCTAGGCGGACTTCAAGTTGGTGGCCAACCACTCCAAACCCTCGTACAAGCCGTCGCCGGAGGTGGCACAGGTGGCCTGGATGTACCACGGACGCTGTCTGATGGAGTGCAAGCCCAACTTTTCGGTGATCTCGGCCGCGTTCATGGCGTTCGGCAAGTCCTGCTTGTTGGCAAACACGAGCAACAAGGCGTCTCTCAACTCGTCCTCGTTGAGCATGCGCTGGAGCTCCTCACGCGCCTCCGACACACGGTCACGGTCGTTGGAGTCCACCACGTAGATGATGCCCTGCGTGTTCTGGTAGTAGTGGCGCCAGAGGGGGCGGATCTTGTCCTGCCCACCCACGTCCCACACGGAGAAGGTGATGTTCTTGTACTCCACCGTCTCCACATTGAAGCCGATGGTGGGGATGGTGGTCACCACCTCGCCAAGCTTGAGCTTGTAGAGGATGGTGGTCTTGCCGGCAGCGTCAAGACCCACCATGAGGATACGCATCTCCCGGTTGCCAAAGAGAGACAGAAGGAGCTTGGAGATCAGAAGACCCACTGGGCGTGTTAGTACTGGCGGGGAGGAGGACGGCGGTGCGCGGGGTCCACGGGCGGTACGCGGGGTCCAGGGGCGCGGTGACGCGTCTGCACATGGAAACGAGGCGGAGTGGCAAAACACGGCGGCCGGAGGCCGCGGACGGGCCGATCCATCACGGCAGCACCGTCCAGACACAGGAACGGACCGCGCCGCCGCCGCTGCACCGCGCACCGCGGCCCGCACCGGCGATACATACTTTTGTTGGTGAAGAACAAATCGGGGACACGCGGGTTTTAACTGGCAGTGTGGCCACGATAGCATTCGCGTGAGCGCCGGGTAATGGGCAGGGGTTACCCGGCGCCGGCTGCGCTGCGTGCAGGATATTGACACATGGCGGCTGCGCAGTGGGCGGTGGCGGCGGCGTGGCGGCGGCGTGGCGGCGGCGTGGCGGCGGCGTGGCGACCAGCGTGGCGACCAGCGTGGCGACCAGCGTGGCGGCCCACGGCGCTCGATGGAATTATATTGCAATGCCCGATTAGTCCAGCTACGGCCGCGCGCCCGCGGCTACTTCCCCACGTTCACCTTGCAGTGGCTGTACGCCGCCAACGCGCGGTAGAACACCGCGTAGTTCACCCCCTCGTTGTCCTCCTCGAAATAAATCTCGCTCAACCGGATGTGCCACGGCGGATAGCCCTGGAGATCCAACGCGCCGGCAAACGTCACCAAGAGATCGGGCTCGTGGCCCACGAGCGCCGTGAGCTCCGAGTTCACAAGCTCCACCGACACGTCGTCCGCGGACATTTCGCCCTGCTTGGCAAGCACCGCCATCGAGCGCGTCAAGTCCACGATCGTCTGCTTGCCGTCCTCCTGGCTCAACAACAGGATCTTCAACTCCACGCTCTCCTTCTTGCCGCCCGAGAACACAACGCTCCCGGCGCTGGGCACGCTCACACTGAACGGCGGCACGCTCTCGGGCCCAAAGTACAAGCTCAAGCGGCGGGTCAAGCGCCGCACCAACTCCGGCACGTGTTCCTTCAACACGCCGGTGGGCTCGTAGAAGGACAAGTGGGGGATCCCGGCCGCGAGCGTCCACGCGGCAATCTCGCCGCAGTCGGTGGTCAAGCCCTCAATGCCGCCCCCCTCCTCGTCCTCGCTCTTGAGCCCCACGAGCGCCGACACGCGCCGCGGGAGCTTCGCCAAGGCACCCACGTCGTCGCGGATCAACTGCGGCAGCTTCAGCGGCGTATACAAGAAAGTCAAGAACCGGAGGTGCACGCGGCGCGCCACCCACACACTGCGGCGGTACACAGCCATGGCGGCAAAGATGGCGACGAGCACCGCGCGGAAGAAGTAGAACCAGGGCGAGGCCTTGGCGCGGCCCGCCCGAGCTGCCACAAGCGGCGGGAGCACGGCAGACACAGGCGGAGCGCCCACGCTCAGCGGCGGCGGCGGCGGCGGCGACGGCATAAGGAATCGGAGGGGCCTGGGTCGACGCGGCAAAAAGGGTCTCTGCGCAAGACTGGCTTTTTGGCACGTGTGCGAATTAGGGTGGCGTGGGTTTCGACGCGTCGGGCCGATCCTGCGCCCGGTGCCCGGCGTCAGCGCCCGGCCACAGCACCGGCTACGACAGAAGGACATTGTTGGTATATCCGACAGCCCGCCGAAGGACTGATACCGCTCCGCCCGCCGCGTGCCCACGCTCTACTTGGTGATCTGCATGGTGAACTTGGTGGTCAAGTGGACGGCCTTGTCGTCGTCAATGAACTTGGCGGTGACGCTGTAGCCCCCGCGCGCCAACAAGCCGCCCGGGGCCTCGACCTCCGGGAACTCCTTCTCGTGGTACGGCTTGTCCTTGGTGTTGGGGGCAAAGCTGCCGCACGGCTCGTCCAACTTGTCCACCGTGATGCCGGCCTTCTTGACCGCCTGGAGATAGCGCAAGCCCGTGACAATGTCGTGCTGGATGCGGAACCGCACGCGCAACACGTACACGCTGCGCTCCTTCACCTTGATGTTGAACTTGGAGCCGTCGAGAAGCGACTCGCTCGTCTCGTTCTCGAGGTTGAGCACAATCGGCTTCTGGTCCCCGTTCGGGAAGAGGATGGCAATCTCCGTGATCACCACGCGGCGCTTGTCGCCGGGCGCCACGGGCAACGGCTCGGCCTCGGCCAACCCGAGCAGCGCCTTCCACTTGGCCAACAGCTCGTCCTCCGCGTCGAGGTTCTTGTACTCGTCGATCGTCTTCTTTTCGCCCACCACGTAGCCCGCCACGTTTTCCGGCACAAGCTCGTCGTCAGAGTGCGACATTTCGAGAAGAGAGAGGTGAACGAGAGTGGGGATGCAAAATGGCACGTGCATACACGAGGCGGGAACACGCCTCGCCGCGCAGACACCGGTCTCGCGCCGACAGTCACGTGTGGGCGCCTACTGCTGGCCGCCGTGGTCCGGGTACGGCACGTAGTACGGGAACGGGGTGGGGTACGTGCCTGCGGGGAGCGGCACGGGGTACGCGCCCGCGGGGAGCGGCGCGGGGTACGTGCCTGCGGGACGCAGCGCGCCGCCGCCGGCCTCCCCCGCGCCCGCTGGAACGTGGACCAGCACCGGCGCCGGCGCCGGCACCGCCTGGGCCAACCGCGGCCGCGTGGCGAGTGCCTCGAGGTGCTGGTTGCCCTTGACGCCCTTGAACACGAGCACGCAGCCGCCCTCGCTGCTGAGGCTGTGCCGGAGCCCGTAGTACTCCGCCATCTGGTGCGCAAGAAGGCGGTGGTAGCGCGACATGGGCGGGAGCTGGAACGAGTCCGTCGTCGACTCGGCAAACTGCACGAGCGACGTCTCGAGCGAGAGACAGAACGGCCGGTGCGCCGACTCAAGCGCGGCGTGGAGCGCGGGCGGAACCCCCCCGCACGCATCGTCCGCCGGCGCCGCCGCCTGCTGAGGCACCCCCGCCGAGGAAACAGAGTGGGGCATGTCCGTGCCAGCCCCCTGCGGCGTCCGTGTCCCCAGCATCTTGTTGGGTGCGTCGCCCATGTGCATCTGCGGCCGAGCACATCTATTTTGTTGCCACGCGCACAATGAGCGACCAGGACGAGATCAGGCGGAAGCGGCTTGCGCGCCTTGGCCAGACACCCGCGCCCACGCCGGCTCCGCGCACGGCAACCCCGCCGCCCGCGCCCGCGCCCGCTGCCGAGGCGGCGGACGTGGTGATGGACGACGGCGAGAGCGTCCCGTCCACTGTGGCGCCCGCGGCCGCCGCTCCCGCCGTGGTGCCTGTGCTCCCTGTGTCGGGCTCGTTCCCGGCCGCCTCCGGCAATCTCCTCCAGGACACCTCGCTGAGCACTCCCCCGAGCACCCCTCCGTCCATTTCCCCGTGGTTCCCCGTCGAGCTCGCCCACCTCCTTGCCGTCGATCCCGGCTCGTTCGACGACCCTCCGACCTCCGCGGCGCTGATCGAGCCCATTCTCATGGGTCTCCTTCTCGAGGGCCACGCGTCTCTGCCGCTCGTCTACCTCGCCGCCTGCTGGCAGCGCGCCGCCAAGTCCCGCCGCTTTCTCAAGCAGCGCGACCCGCTCCGCGCCGACAAGGCTGAGTTCCTTGCTGAGTTTGCCCGCTTGGCGTCGCTGTACGGCTTGATGTGCTTCCAGGAGGAGGGCATGTTTCCGAGTGCGACCAACGCCGTGGACGACCTTCTCAGCGACTCGACGCTCACACCCTTCCTCGTGGAGACCATCGAGCGTGCTGCGGAGGACGAGACGGTTGTGGAGCTTCTCGAGGCAGTGCTTCCCAGGGTCTGCTTTTCGCTCGCCGCCCCCGGCGCGCACCAGAGCTACCCCGCCACCCTAGCGCTCATCGAGACGGTTCTTTCGTGCAAGCCCTGCGCGGCGGCCGTCCACCTCGTGCTGTCATTCCACCCGGCCGGGCTCTCTGCAAGCGCGTTTGAAACATCGTCGCTCCTCGGTCCGGTGTTTGCCCTCTCGCCGCTCCAGCCGGCCATTCTTGCCAACGCATACACCCCGGCCGTGTTGCAGTCGCCGGCACAGCTCAACAGCACCACGGAGGGTCTCCAGAGCGAGCACGCGGTGTTGCTCACGCGGTTGCTTGCCATTGCCGACAAGATCGTCCGGGGCAGCGTCGCGTCGCGGAACGCCCTTCTCGGCTACTTTGCGGACCTCGTGAACAAGAACCACCTCCGGCGGGGCTCTCACGCGGACCGCGCCGTGCTCGCGCTGGATGCCCTCATGTGCAACGTGGCCATGGTGCTCATACGGTTGCTGGAGCCGTTCCTCGACAGCGGGTTGTCCAAGATCGACAAGATCGACCGCGACTACTTCCAGCGGCTGCAGCTCCTTGACACGGCGGAGGAGACGCGGGTCAACCTGCAGTTGGCCGAGGCGCCGCCGGTGGAGCCGGGCCCGGCCAACTTCATCTCCGACTGCTTCTTTCTTGCGCTTGCCTACCTCCACTACGGCATCGGCGGGTTTCTCATCTCGGAGCTGCGGCTCCGCAACTCGGTGCGCTACGTGGCGCGGCAGGTGGCGCGCATCGACGCCGTGATGAACAACCCTGCGCATGCGCGCGCGCGGCCGCTCATGGAGGCGCAGCGCAAGCGTTTCCAGACGGAGCTCGCACAGCTCAAGGCGGCACAGCAGTCGCTTGTGTGCTTCTTTGCCAACCGGGCGCTCCAGGCGCTGGTGTTTGAGTTTGTGTGCGGCGCGCTGGCGTTCTTTCTCCGCACGGTGGACCCGCGGCACGCGTACCCGAGCACGCCCCTCTCGCTTCCGTTTCACGAGGACGTGGTGGCAATCAAGGAGGATGCGGAGCGGCTTCGTGCCATTCTGCCGGCGCCGTGGAAGTACTTCCCCGAGTTTGCCGTCGAGGGGCTTGTCAACTGGTGTGCGCACGTGGTGCTCTACACACGCGCCAATCCGATGGTGGGCCACCCGCGGCTCGGCACGTTTGTGGAGTTTGCGGTGGTGATGATCCGGTGTCCGGAGTTGGTGGGGAACCCGCACTTGAAGGGCCGGCTTGTGGAGTGCTTGTTCCACGGGCTGCTTCCGCCGCTGAACGACCCGTCCGGGCCCGGGTTCATGCTGGATGCGTTTGTGAGCGTGGACACGGCACGGCAGCACTTGTTGTACGGGTTGCTTGACTTTTACGTGACGGTGGAAAAGACCGGCGCGCTGCTGCAGTTCTACGACAAGTTCAACTCGCGGTTCCACATTCTGATGATCTGCGAGCAGGTGTGGAAGCTGGAGGAGTTCCGGAGCCAGCTCCGGCACTACGCAAGCGCGAGCCTGGAGTTTTTCATTCGCTTCGTGGCGCGCATGCTCAACGACACCACGTATCTCTTGGACGAGGCGTACTCGGACCTCGCGCAGATCCACAATCTCCAGGTGGAGCTTGCGGCGCGCGAGCGGACGGGGGCGGACACGGGGAGCATGGAGGGCACGTCGGAGGAGTTGGCACAGCGGTTGGACGAGATTGAGCGCCAGCTGTCGTCGTTCGTGCAGTTGTCCAACAAGACGTTGGACTTGTTCCTTCTCTTTACGCGCGAGGTGCCGCGCGGGTTCGTGAGCCCGGAGATTGTGGACCGGCTTGCGGGGATGTTGAACTACAACCTCGTGGCGCTTGTGGGGCCCAAGTGCCGCGACCTCAAGGTGCAGAACCCGGAAAAGTACCAGTTCGACCCGAAGGCGTTGCTCCTGAAGTTCATCCGCATCTACCTCAACCTCGCCGGGGAGCGGGAGTTTGTGGGGGCGGTGGGGCTTGACGGGCGGAGCTTCCACCGCTCGTTGTTCACGCGCGCGGGCGAGATTGCGGCGCGGCACCGGCTCTTGGACGAGCGCGAGATGGCGCGGGTGGTGGAGTTTGCGGACGCGGCGGAGGCGGCGCGGGTGGCCGAGGAGGTGGCGGAGCAGGAGCTTGGGGAGGCGCCCGACGAGTTCTTGGACCCGTTGATGTTCACGTTGATGGTGGACCCGGTGGTGTTGCCGGGGCTGAAGGTGGTGATTGACCGCGCCACCATCAAGGCGCACTTGTTGCTGGACGCGACGGACCCGTTCAACCGCATGCCGTTGCGGTTGGAGGACGTGGAGGACGCCACGGAGTTGCGCGAGCGCATCGACCGCTGGCGGCGCGGCGAGCGTGAGTAGCGGCGCGGCGAGCGTGAGTAGCGGCCCAGGGTCTCCTGCAGCCACATGCACGTTCATGCAGCGGCGGCGAGATATCGGCAATCGCCGAGTTGCACCACTGTCTTTTCCCATGGCGTACACTCTCCCCGACCCCGCTGCGTACCCGTCGCTCTCGGGCGCAGAGCAGCGCACGCTTCTCGGCCACTTGTTTGAGCCGTGCGAGGTCCTCAACGCGGTGCTCGTGGACGCCGGGGTGTTTGCCGCCGCGCCCGCGTCGGTCTTTGCCTTCATCGAGACGTGCCGCGGCGTGTTGCGGCGGTTCCTCGCGGCGGCCGCCACGCCGGCAGGCGTCGATCCGCGGGTGGCGGCGATCATCGCGGCGCACCCGCGGCTCGGGAGCGCCAAGCCGCAGACGCTCTCGTCGCACCTGGCGCTGGAACAGGCGCTGTTGGGCCTGGGGGAGGAGGCGCGCAAGTTGCACGCGTGGAACGAGCGCTACGAGGCGGCGTTCCCCGGGTTGCGGTACGTGGTGTTTGTGAACGGGCGCTCGCGCGAAGCGGTGATGGAGGACATGGCGGCGCGGATCGGGCGCGGGGACGTGGCGCAGGAGCGCGTGGCGGCGTTTGAGGCAATGTGCGACATTGCCGCTGACCGCGCGCGGAAGTTGAGCGCGGCCCCCGGCGGCAAGTTGTAGCGGGGCGTCCGCCCACACAGCGCCGGATGCGGAAGCGATAACACATGCAGCCGGATGCGGCAACACGCGCACAGCGTCGTGCGCGCCCCGGACAGCCTCCGGGTAACTCGCCCCTTAATCCATCCACACCCCTCTCCCGCACTCACTTCCCCAATGGCTGGTGCTCTCGAGAACGCACGCAAGGACATTGCCCGTCTTTCCCTCGACGCCGGGGAGCTGGAGTACGGCCAGATCTTCTCCGTGTCCGGCCCCGTGGTGGTGGCGGAGAACATGATTGGCTGTGTGATGTACGAGTTGGTCAAGGTGGGCCACGACAACCTCGTGGGCGAGGTCATCCGCATCGACCGCGACAAGGCCACCATCCAGGTGTACGAGGAGACGGCCGGTGTGACGGTGGGCGACCCGGTGCTCCGCACGGGCAAGCCGCTCTCGGTGGAGCTCGGTCCCGGCTTGATGGAGACCATCTACGACGGCATCCAGCGGCCGCTCAAGGCCATCAAGGAGATGCTGCAGCTGATCTACATCCCGCGCGGCATCGACGCGCCGGCGTTGAGCCGCGAGGTGAAGTACGACTTCAAGCCCGGCAACGTCAAGGTGGGCGACCACATCACGGGCGGCGACATTTTCGGCTCGTTGTACGAGAACTCGTTGTTGCAGGACCACAAGATCTTGCTTCCGCCGAACGGCCGCGGCACCGTCGTGTCGATTGCCGAGGCCGGCAGCTACACGGTCGACGAGCCGATCTTGGAGGTCGAGTTCAACGGCAAGGTGAGCAAGTACCTGATGATGCACACGTGGCCCGTGCGCATGCCGCGTCCCGTTGCGACCAAGTTGTCGGCCGACTACCCCTTGTTGACCGGCCAGCGTGTGTTGGACGCCCTCTTCCCGTGCGTGCAGGGCGGCACCACGTGCATCCCCGGTGCGTTTGGCTGCGGCAAGACGGTCATTTCGCAGTCGCTCTCCAAGTACTCCAACTCGGACGTGATCATCTACGTGGGCTGCGGCGAGCGCGGCAACGAGATGGCCGAGGTGTTGATGGAGTTCCCGGAGTTGTTCACGGAGGTTGACGGCCGCAAGGAGCCCATCATGAAGAGAACCACGCTTGTGGCCAACACGCTGAACATGCCCGTGGCTGCGCGTGAGGCCTCCATCTACACCGGCATCACCCTTGCTGAGTACTTCCGTGACCAGGGCAAGGACGTGTCGATGATTGCCGACTCGTCGCTGCGGTGGGCCGAGGCGCTTCGTGAGATTTCCGGCCGGTTGGGTGAGATGCCCGCCGACCAGGGCTTCCCCGCCTACCTCGGTGCCAAGTTGGCCTCGTTCTACGAGCGTGCCGGCAAGGCCGCCGTGCTCGGCTCGCCGAACCGCGAGGGCTCCGTGCTGATCGTCGCCGCCGTGTCGCCTGCCGGCGGTGACTTCTCGGACCCCGTCACCACCGCCACGCTCGGCATCACGCAGGTGTTCTGGGGGTTGGACAAGAAGTTGGCGCAGAGAAAGCACTTTCCGTCCATCAACACGTCCGTGTCGTACTCCAAGTACACGGGCGTGTTGAACCGCTACTACGACGCAAACTACCCGGAGTTCCCGGTGTTGAGAGACCGGATCCGGGAGATTCTCTCGAACGCAGAGGAGCTCGAGCAGGTGGTGCAGCTTGTGGGCAAGTCGGCCTTGAGCGACAGCGACAAGATCACGTTGGACGTGGCGGCGTTGATCAAGGAGGACTTCCTCCAGCAGAACGGCTACTCCACGTACGACGCGTTCTGCCCCATCTGGAAGACGTTCGACATGATGAGAGCGTTCATTGCCTACTTCGACGAGGCCCAGAAGGCGGTCGCGAACGGCTCCCAGTGGTCCAAGTTGGTGGAGTCCACCGCCGACGTGAAGCACGCCGTCTCCAGCGCCAAGTTCTTCGAGCCCAGCAGAGGCGAGGAGGAGGGCGAGAAGGAGTTTGAGAAGTTGTTGTCCACCATCAGCGAGAAGTTCGCCGAGGCCAGCGAGTAGAATACATTGTTGTGTTACCAGCACCAGCAGCCGCGGGCGCTGTCCTTGTCGTCGTAGGGCACGGCCACGGGCGTAGACCCCGGCCGCGTGCTGCCGCTGGCGGGTCCCGTCGACGCCGCCTCCCACCGGCGGAAGCGCGCCGTGTTGATGGTGGTGATGTTGGACGGGGGCGACGGCGCGCCGCCTCCCACAGCCGGCGGTGCCGACGCCGCCGACGCCGCCGGCACCGCCGTCTCGACACGCCGCTGATACGGGTGCATCCCGCGTTCCACCAACGCCGCGCCGTGTGCCAGCAGCGGCGGCTGCCACCGCACCAACCGGTCCTCCATGCACTGCACGAACGGGTCGCCGACGGGAAACACACGCAAGCCCTGGCTCGCGATCACGTCCTCGCGCGTGCGCGGCGGCAGCACGTCCGCGGAGCCCACCGGCGAGTGGTGCGTCGCCACGCTCCCCAGAGAGCACTCCATGGCCGCCCGCCGTCGCGCCGGCAGCCGCGCCCACAAACACGCCGGCAGCCGCGCCGCCGCAGCCTGCACGCAGCGCGATAAGCTCAGGCGCATCGCGACGCCACAGCGCCATCACACATGCCCGCGAACACGTTCCTCCTGAGGATCTTGGGCCAGGAGAGCACGCTCGGGGAGAGCTCGCACGAGTTGGCGTACTTGGGCGAGTTTCTGGAGGTGCCCCGCAGCGAGAGCGAGAGCGAGGCGGACGCGCTCAGCGACCGCGCCCCGTCGACACACTCGGACCTCCTCTACGAGCCGCTGCAGCTGTTGCTTGCCGACCCACAGGCGCCGCTGTCTGTGGACCCGAAGGCGCCACTGCTTGCAGACACGCAGTCCCCGTTGCGCCCTGGCGTGCCGCACCTGCTGCTTGCGCACGAGCACAGCGTGTACGCGTCGCCGCCCGTGTCCATGATCACGGCGCGGCGCACGCCGAGCGAGCCGGAGCTCCCCACACACCGCCCGCCGCCGATGCGCCAGCAGATCCACCATCTCTCGGAGCGGGACCGTGCCATGTGGCTCTGGGCCAATCTCGAAAACATGGACGTGTTTCTCCGCGACGTGTACCAGTACTACACGGCACACGGGTTCTATCCGTTGATGCTCCAAAAGGCCATTGAGTTGGCCACCATTGTGTTTGTGGTTGGGTTGGCCGTGTACACCTCGCTGTGCGTCGACTGGTCGGTGCTACCGCACACGCAGCGGCTCGCCGACGCCACATACCCGTCGTGCCGCGCGCACCTCTCTGCGTGGACGCGCCTCGTGCTCTTTGCCACCGCCGTGTACGCGGGACTCAAGGCGGTGCAGATGCACCATCTCCGCAAGAAGGCGACCGAGCTCCACCGTTTCTACAACCACCTCCTCGGCGTGTCGGACGACGAGCTCCCGACCATCCTGTGGCCGGCCATCGTGGAGCGCATCATTGAGGCGACCGCGACGAACGGGTTTGTGCGCGGGCAGCCCCAGCCGCTCACCGCGCTCGAGATTGCCAACCGCATCATGCGGCGCGACAACTTCCTCATTGGCATGTTCAGCAACGGGGTGCTCGACACATCGATGCCCGTTCCGGCATGGCTCGCGGCCCGCTTCCCGGTCATTGCTCCCCTTGCGGCACGGGACAACTCCTGGCTCACGCGCACGCTCGAGTGGAACCTCAAGCTCTGCGTGACGCAGTTTGTCTTTTCCGACTCTGGCCAGGTGCACCGGCGGTTTCTCTCGGACCGCAACCGTGGCCAGCTTGCGGCGCAGCTCCGACAGCGGTTTGTGCTTGCCGGGTGTGTGAATCTCGTGCTTGCGCCGTTGATCGCCACCTACTTTCTTCTCCTCATCTTTCTCCGCTACTTCAACCAGTACAAGACGGACCCCGGCGACGTGTTTCTGGCGCGGCAGTACACGCCGACGGCGCGGTGGGAGTTGCGCGAGTACAACGAGTTGTCGCACCTCTTCACGATGCGGTTGAAGCGGAGCATCCCGGTGGCGGACGAGTACCTCGCGCAGTTTCCGAGCGTCAAGACGACACAGTTGGCGCGCTTTGTGAGTTTTGTGGCGGGGTCGTTGGTGGGGGTGCTTGCGGTGTTGACGCTCATTGACTCGGAGCACTTTCTCACGTTGGAAATCACGCGGGACCGCAACGTCTTGTTCTATGGGACGGTGCTTGGCTCGATCTGGGCCATGACGCGCGCGATGGTGCCGGACCAGCGGCTGGTGTACGACCCGGAGGGCTTGTGCCGGCGGTTGGGGGAGTTGACACACTACCTGCCGCTGCGGTGGGAGGGCCGGATGCACACGGTGGCGGTGCGCGACGAGTTCACGCTGCGGTTCTTTGGCCTCAAGGTGGTGGTGTTGGTGAAGGAGTTGGCGAGCTTGGTCACGACGCCGTTCGTGCTCTGGTGGCGGTTGGCACCGTGCCTGGAGCAGATTGTGGACTTTGTGCGCGAGTACACCATCCACGTGGACGGGTTGGGCTACGTGTGCTACTTTGCCATGTTTGACTTCCGGCGGCGGGACGCAGCCAAGGCTGCGCGGACGGCCCGCGCGGCGGGGGCGGGGGCGGTGCCGGTGGGGAAGGCACTGGGCGTCGAGGCCGCGGAGAGGGACGGGGTGGCCACGGCGCGGCCGACGCGGAAGGACCTTCTCCGGGTGGCGCAGACACGGCCGGCGCCGAGCGACGACAAGATGATGCAGTCGTTCATCCACTTCGGCGACACGTACGGCGAGGGCCGGGGGGGGCGAGGGGCGGCGCCCAGCACCCGGGCGCCCCCCGCGGCCCGCACGCCCAACCCCAGCGACTCGCTCCTCGACGGGAGCTACCAGTTGCACGTGGCAAACCACCCCGGGGCAGAGAGCGTGGGCGGCAGCGGTGTGTTGACCATGTTGAAGGACTTTTACCGGCAGTAGCGGCGGGCACGCTCCCATCAAAGCTTACATTGGTTGCACAATGGCCTGGTCTACAAGAAGTAGTCGGGCGTCTTTCTCGTGACGGTGGGCTCGCCGGGCCGCACGCTCGGGTCGTACTGCAAGAACTCCCGTTCGTGGTTCTCGCCCACCTCCATGATGGCCGCCTGGTTGCCGCAGCGGTAGCAGTAGTTGGGGGCGCTGAAGATGGTCACCACCAACTCCTGGTGGCTCCAGCTGTAGCCCTCCATCACCAACTGGTGGGCGCGGGCAACGAGGCTCAAGTCGTTGGTGTGGTTGAACTGCTCGCTGATGTCCTGGCCAAAGGTGAAGCCGGCGCCGCGGGGGCTGATGCCCCACCCGCCGCGGTCGTCAGGGTCCAGCCAGAGAAGATCGCACATGGGGCCCTCGTGCGGCACCTCCTGCACACGGTTGAGGTCGCGCACCTGGTCAATGGTCTCGATCATGGGCGAGAGACCGCCGTGGAGGCAGAAGATGCGGTTGTCCACAAGCGCCGTGATCGGGAAGAAGTCAAAGAGGTCCGTGAAGGTCTTCCAGACGGTCGCGCTGCCGTACTTGCGGAGACACTCGTCGTAGAAGCCGTACACCTGCGTGATTTGGCGCAGCTCGTGGTTGCCCCGGAGAATCGTGATGCGGTTGGGGTACCTCACCTTCATGGCGACGAGATACAGCACCGTCTCGACGGAGTAGTAGCCGCGGTCGACGTAGTCGCCCATGAAGAGGTAGTTCGTGTCCGGGCACGGTCCGCCAATCTTGAACAACTCCATGAGGTCGTGGAACTGGCCGTGCACGTCGCCGCAGATGGTCACGGGCACCGTCACCGGCTGGACGTTCTCTTCGAACTGGAGCACCTCGACCGCCATTTTGCAGAGCTCCTTGACCAGCTCCTCCGAGAGCGGCTTGCACTCGCTGAGCTGCGCGATCCACGCGTCGAGCGTCGAGGTCGCCAGCGAGAGGGAGGGGTCGAGCGGCGCGTCTTCCATGGGGGTGTCAAGGTCCGACATGAGGAGAATGAGGAGGCGGATTATGTAAGACCGCGTTCCTCCGCTTGCGCCAGCCGCCACGTGACGCGCGTGTGCACGTGACGCAACTGGGCGGCGTGGGCGTCGGTTCGCGGGGCGGCGTGCGGCTGCGGAGCGCGGGGCGCAGGGCGGCGGGACGGCGGGGCGGGTCCTGGCTCTGGGGAGCGTCCGGCGGCACACACCCCGCGCCCTGCTGGCTGCCTCTTGCCCGCTTCTTCGTGCATTGCTGGACTACTTCCGGCTCTTTTCGCGCCGCCGTTCCCGCTCGTACTCGTTCTTCGCCGTCCCCTCCACCGTCGACACCTCGTTGAGGATCCGCGCCATCTTGCGGTGGTACTGCTCGTACAGCTGCTTCTTCTCCGCAATCTGCGTCCGCGCCTCGAACTGCGTGTCGCGGCGCACCTCGCGGAGCGCGCTCTTGCGCTCCTTCTTGACCTGTGCCTTGAGCTTGGCCATCTCTGCCCGCGCCCGGTCCGGGTCGTACAGCTTGCGGTCCGGGTTGAAGTTCTCCTCAAACTTGGGCACGAGCTGCGGGATCGCCACCGGGCGGTGGTCCTGGAGCACGAGCGGCGGGTGCAGCGCAAGCCGCAACACGTTCCCGAGCTTGGCGTGGAGCGCCGCCCCCGCCGGATAGTCCGCAAGAAGCGCCACAAAGGGCGACGCAATCTCCACGAACGCCGACTTGTCTCTCCAGAGATCAAGGAAGCACTCCGCCACCGCAAGGAGCTCGCCCACAAGCGCCGCAGACGGCGCCTCCGAGAGCGAGAGGGCCGCACCTTCCCCGAGCTCGATCTCCCCGCCCTTCACCCTGGCAATCGCCTCCTGCAACCAGCTGCTCGCCTCCGGGATGAACCGCTTGGCAACCCGCTGGTAGCGCGTCAACACCCGCGCAATGAAGGTGCCCACAAGAAGGTCGTGGCCCGAGGCCACCGTGCCCTGGTCAAGGTGGCCCGCCATGAGAATCTGTGCCGGCGTCGCCACGAGGTGGTAGTGGTCCGAGGTCGAAAAGAGAAGCCCAATGAGGGCGTAGAGGCGGAGGGTCGCCGCCGTGGGCGCGTCGAGGGTCGCTGCCGCCTCGTCAAGACGGCCACGGCAGAAGGCGACCGTCTCCTCCGGGTGCGTCTGCACGTGTTTCCGCAAGAGCTGCACCATCTCCTCGCCGGGGTGCTCCAAGCAGTGCTCCAACACGTAGGCACAGAGACGGCCCACGCGCTCCTTGTTCCCCCGGAGCTTGTGGGGGGCAAACTCCACAAAGAGCTTCTTGGCGGTGGCCACCGGGTCGCCCTTCACCACCTCGGCAAACCCGGCATACGTCTCGGGGAAGGACGTCGGGGCCGCCTCGGCGTCGTCCGCCTCCTCCTCCTCTTCCTCGTCCTCCTCCGCCTCGATCTCCAGGCCCTCCCAGAAGTCGTCGTCCAAGTCATCCGCGCCGCCACCGGCCATTTCTCCCTCCATCCGCCTCAACCGCGCCTGCTCCAACTCCTTCATCTTGGCCCTGTGCTTTTCCTCGAGCTCCTCCTGCGTCGCCGTGCGGTCCGCCGGTGCCGCCCGCCTCTCCAACACCAACTGCTTGAGCTTCTTGTCGTACTCCGACGTGTCGTTCTCGGGCACGTTGGCCTCCACGCCCCGCAACGCCCCCATCACGTCGTCAAAGTCGTCGTTCAACTCCGTTGTCGCCGCCTCGTTCCGCTCGTGCTGCAACTGCCGCTGCTGCTTGTGGAACTTGCTCTTGGCAATCACCTCCTTCATGACGTCCGCCTTGGTCTTTCTCCGCGGCGCCTCCTCCGCGTCCGCCTCCTCCGCGCCCACGTCCTTCCGCACGAACCCCCCGTCGTCGTCGCTGCCGCCCATGCCGTCCTCGTACTCCTCCCCCTCGTCGTCCTCCAAGTCAAACGTGCTCCGCAGCGCTCTCTGCCGCTCCCGCGTGAACCGCTCCAACATCTTCTCCTCCTCGGTCATGCCCTTCTTGTTCTCGCCAAACCGGCGGTCCACCACGCCGCCCGCCTTTCGAGAGCCCTTGCGCGCCGCATACGCAGCCGCGCGCTTGTTCTCGGTCGCCTGGCTCGTCGCCCCCGGCCGTCCCACGGCGATGCGTGCGCCCTGGCCGCGCTTGTCGCGCACCGCCTTCACGTCAAACGGCGAGAACTCGGTGCGGATGCTCGCAAGCGCCTGCTTCCGCTTGTCCCGGTCGTTCGCGCTGAGGTCCCGCCGCTTCGTCTGGCCCGTCAAACCGGACTCGGCGAGCGCCAGCCGGAGCCGCTTGAGTTGAGAGGGCATGGCGGAATATTTTTTCCCGCAGCTCATCGCATGTCTGTCGTTGTCACGGGCGTGGGCGCGGTGAGTCCGTTGGGCGTGGGCGTGGCGCACGTGTGGGCGCGGCTCGTGGCCGGTCTGCTGGGGGTGGTGGCGTTGCCCCAGACGGACGAGTACAGGGCGTTTGGCCCGTTGCCGGTTGCACCCGTGCAGGGCTTTGACAGCGCCGGGCTCGACACGCGGCGCCTTGCGCGCTTTGCGCAGTACGGCGTCACTGCCGCGAACGAGGCCATCTTGCAGGCCGGGTTCAAGCCGCACACCGATCCCACGCGCGTGGGCGTGTGCATTGGCTCGGGCATTGGCTCGCTCGCCGACACGTACGACAACGCGGTGGCGTTCCACACGCGCGGCTTGCGCCGCGTGCAGGTGATGTACATGCCGCGGATGCTCACCAACATGGCGGCGGGCGCGGTTGCGATCGAGCACGGGTTCCAGGGTCCGTTCCACTCGGCGGCGACTGCGTGCGCGACCGGTGTGCACGCGATTGGCGACGGCTGGCGCATGATCAAGGCCGGCGAGGCCGACGTGGTGGTGTGTGGCGCCGCCGAGGCCATGCACCCGCTCGGGCTCGCGGGGTTTTTGCGCGCCAAGGCGCTTGCAACCAAGATTGCCGATCCGGGCGCTGCGCTGCGTCCGTTTGACCGGGACCGGTGCGGCTTTGTGATGGGCGAGGGGGCGGGCGCGTTGGTGTTGGAGCTGGAGGCGCACGCGCGCGCACGCGGCGCGACCGTGTTGGCGCGGATCAGCGGGTTTGGCCTGCTGTCGGACGGGTACCACATCACCAACCCGAGCCCCGGCGGGGCGGGCGCGGGGCGCGCGATGCAGGCGGCGTTGGCGCTGGCGCGCGTGGACGCGAGCGCGGTGGGCTATGTGAACGCGCACGCGACGCTGACGCCGTTGGGGGACGCGGCAGAGGCAGAGGCGATCATGCGGGTGGTGGGGCGCGTGCCGGTGCTGTCGACCAAGGGCGCAACGGGCCACTTGCTTGGTGCGGCGGGCGCGGTGGAGGCGGTGTTCACGGTGAAGGCGGTGGAGAGCGGCGTGGTGCCGCCGCTGTTGAACGCGGCGCTGCCGGACGTGGCGGTGGATGTGGTGACGGAGGCCGCGCGGCTCGAGCCGCAGCACGCGTTGTGCAACTCGTTCGGCTTTGGCGGCGTGAACGCCGTCGCCGTGGTGTCGCGAGCGTAGCCCATGCACGCGGACGCGCGCGGACGCGCGATTCTGCACGCCGCACATGCCGCCGCAGGTCGTGTGCAGCTCACCACGCAAACCGCCACGCACCACCCCGACACTCGTTCATGCTGCGTTCGCACAACACGCGCAACCAGCAGCTCCTCAAGCAGCTCCTCCGGGAGCCGTGCAACAAGGTGTGTGCCGACTGCAAGGTGAACAAGAACCCGCGCTGGGCGCTGTGGAACCTCGGCGTGTTTGTGTGCATCCGCTGTCTGGGGATCCACCGCAGCATGGGCACGCACATTTCGCGCGTCAAGTCGGCGGACCTCGACTCGTGGACGGACGTGCAGGCAGAGAACATGGTGCGCTGGGGCAACGCACGCGGCAACGCCTTCTGGGAGCACGGATTGCCCCAGGGCTACGTGCCCGACGCGCTGAAGATTGAGAACTTTATCCGCACCAAGTACGACGTGAAGAAGTGGGCGTTGCACAAGGGCGAGCCCAAGCCGGAGGACGTGAGCGGCTTGGTGCTGGCGGGCGGTGCGGAGGCTCCCGCGCCTGCCGTGCTGGCTCCCGCGCCTGCCGTGCTGGCTCCCGCGCCTGCCGTGCTGGCTCCCGCGCCTGCCGTGCTGGCTCCCGCGCCTGCCGTGCTGGCTCCCGCGCCTGCCGTGCTGGCTCCCGCGCCTGCCGTGGCAAACCCGACCCCGGTTGCGCCTGCGTCGAACACGCTTCTTGACCTCGACTTTGGCCGGGCCAGCCTGGCCCCGGCGGAACGGCCGCTCCCGCAGCTCCCGCCGCAGCTGGCGAGCGTGCCGCCGAGAACCGACTTGAAGCAGAGCATTTTGAGCTTGTACCTGACGCCCATGACGCCGCAGCCCGCGCAGCCCACGCAGCCCGCGCAGCAGCAGACGCTGTTTGCGCAGGCGTCGTTTGCGCCGCAGCCCGCGCCGCAGCCCGCGCAGCCGGCCTTCAACGACGACTTGTTCAAGAACGTGTGGAACTAGGGCAGAACGTCGTATACACGCATTGCACTACGTCTACCGGGTCCTCTAGTGGCCGCCCGTGGTCGGCAAACCGACGGCAACCTTGAACAGGTCATAAATCAACCACTGGAAGCCGGTCAAGGTGCCGATCATCAAGATCCGCACCGGCAACCCGTTCCACAACCCGCCAAACCCGATCTTGCCGTAGATGCGGCCCAACGCCTGGCCGGTGCTCTCGGTGGCCTTCTTCTCGCTCGTGATCTTGCTCACCATCACGTCGGCGGGGTGCAGCACGATGGCGCAAAACACACCCGCAATGTAGCCGCCCGCAAACAGCACCCCGGTCTGCTGCAAGGACGAGTAGTCGGCCTTGGCCCGCGGCAACTTGGAGTAGATGACCTCCACCACCTTTTCGAACGTGGCAAACTTGCACATGGTGTAGGGAATCTGGCGGAACCAGAGGGGAACCAAGCCCTTGTACAAGCCGGCCACCCCCTCGGCGGCCACAATCTTGCTCGCGCCGTCAAACGCGCCGCCGGCGTAGGGCGGGATCGTTGTCTGCGTCTTGACCTTGACCGTTTCCCAGGGGCAGAGGGCAATGTCGGCCAAGAACTCGGCACTGGCCAGGGCCGCGAGGTTGATGGGCGTCTTGTACTGCTCGGCCGCCAGCTCGCCAACCGCGACGGCGTACGTGCGCTTGAAGTACTCGTAGAAACCGTACTTGCCGGCGCCCTGGAACAGATAGCCGATGAAGGTGGCGCCAGCACCGGTAAAGACGCCCTTGAGGCCCTCCGTCTTGACGATGGTCTTCCAGCCGTCGAGGTTCAGCTTGTACAACAGCGCGTCGACCTGGCGCCGGCACTTGACGAGGTCGAGCGGGGTCACCATCGTGTGCGTGGGGCCGCACGCGACAATGCCGCCGAGCGTGCACGCCGCGTAGTACTTGTGCGAGAAGAGGGGGATCTCCTGGCCGGACATGGGTGTGGACGGCACCAGGGGGCGCGCCCTTGCTTTTATACCCCCGGTTGCTGCGCGGCTATCGCATCCGGCCATGCCGATAGGCGGGACGTGCAGCGACCTGCAGCAGCTCCGCGGCGGAGTTTGCGGCGGCGGCGCGACGGCGGCGGCGCGGCGGCGCGGCGGCGGCTTGGGGACGGGCCGGGACGGCGCTGCGGCAATTGGTGCGCCGGGCGGCGCGGCTGCGGTGAGCCATTATGCAGCGCGCGGTTGTGGCGGGGGATTGTGCCGTGAGGGGTTTCCGGGCCGCGCCAGCCGTGCCACACTTCCATACGAGCCTCGATTAGAGTATAACACAATCCTAGCCTCGGGAGTCCGAGGTCGCGCGCCGCGGGCGCCCTACACCTGAGCGGTGGGGATGCCGCCGGCGGATCTGCTCTTGGTGCCTCTGGAGAAGGCGCCGCCGGACACGACGGTGACAATCTGCAACGTCAAGCTGGCAATGAACACAAAGGTGCTGATGTACAAGAACGCCACGGAGGCCTGGGCCTTGCGGCAGCGGCCGGTGCTGCCGCGGGTGATCTTGTTGCCGTTGATGTAGCTCTGGTTGGAGCACGAGTGCGCGTGGATGGAGGCGGCAATGGCCGACGCACCGGCAAAGGTGAAGACAAAGTTGAGGAAGTCGAACGTGGCAAGGATGATGGGCCACGCGAGGTACTCCACAAGGTTGGCCAAGATGCCGTAGAGCGACAGCGTGAGGATGCCGAACGCGGCGGCAAACACGGCAAAGTTCACCTGCGGGTTCAGCCCGTAGCCCGCCGCAAGCGAGCCGGTGAGGCCGAGCGCAATCACGAGGAGCACGAGGTTGACCGCGCGGAGGAGGTTGTCGGAAAGGGCAAGCATTGTTGGGTGTGCGAACAAGTGGGCACCCGGGCTTTTATACCTCAGGGGGTGCGTGTTTATTGCTGCAGCAATATGCAAGAGTCGGCATGTTCGGCTGCATAATTACAAACATCCTTCCGCTTTGGGCCACGCGCGGAGGAAAGAGAAGGCCGTGCAACGGCCCGCGGCTGCAGCGCCGGCCCAGCGCGGCGGCCGCCGTCCCGGGGGCGCAGGCGGCGCAAGAGCCGCCCGCTGCGCGCCGCCCG
>JAJMSD010000068.1:0-43133 GCA_030558265.1 [Candida] pseudocylindracea
GTGGCATCATGGGCGCCAAGTCCGTGGCCAAGACGGAGAAGCGCGCCAAGGCGGCAGCCGCCCAGTAGGGACCAGCGTAATGTACCATGCCGAGAGTGCAAGCAGCGGCGCGAGCGATGGCGCCAGCAGCGTGGCACGATGATCCCACGTGACGCGCCCTAGGGCAGACACCAGTCACAGGCTGCCGGACGCACACGGTGCAGGACACCGCGTGGGCGGCCGGATGGAAAAAAAGCGTGCGCAGCGCCAGCTCCCTTTCCAACCACACCAATGTCCAAGTCCAAGAACCACACGGCCCACAACCAGACCCGCAAGGCCCACCGCAACGGGATCAAGAAGCCGAGAACCCACAGATACCCCTCCTTGAAGGGTGTGGACTCCAAGTTCCGCAGAAACCACAGATACGCCTTGCACGGCACCGCGAAGGCGTTGGCCAAGGAGCGTGCTGCCAAGGCCTAAGCGGCGGCTGCCGGACGACGGTGTGGAACGAGATGGTGGTCCTATATACGGTGCGTGTGCGGGCGGTCTCCAGGGCGAGTCCCGCGGCGTGCACAAGTAATGGATGCTCTGTTGATGTGATTGTAGGGCTGGGGTGCGTTGTGTCGGTGTCGCGTCGGTGCTGTGTCGGTGCTGCGCCGGTGTTGTGTCGGCGCCGCGCCGGCGTGTTGTGCCGGCCTCACGCTCGCGCGACGTCGCGTCAAACTGCACCCTGGCCGCGTGCCGCCCTGGCCAGGCCTCGCTCCGGCGCCGCGGCGCGTGCTGTCGCGAGCCATAGCCGCCACCGCTCTTCCCCATGGCGCCTCGTAGTTCCCAGTCCGGGTGCCTTGGGTGTGTCGCGGACGAGCTGGTGGTGGAGATTGAGCTGTGGGCGGACGAGCCGCTGGATGCTGCTCCCACCGTGGACGCCGCTCCCGTCGTGGACACCGCTCCCATCTCCCCCGTCTCCGCCGCCTCTCTCGTTCCTCCCGCCAACTCCCCTCCCGCCCCTCCAGCAGCCGCCCCCTCCAACGTCCTCAGATTGGAGGGCCTCCCCCGCTCCTACTCCGACAGCATGGTCTGGGCCCTCGTGGCCCCTTGCGCCGACGTCACCGCCGTGGTGGTCCCCACACGCACCTCCCAGACTCCTGCTGGCAACGTGCCCGCCGCGTTGGGCGGCGTGTACGTCGTGTTTGCCCTGGCCGCCGCTGCCGCCGCCGCCGCGGCCCACTTGCACAAGCTCAGAGCCGGCAAGCTGGTGGTGCTCGCCCACCCGTACCGGCCGTTCCCCGGCGGCCCGCCGCGGCCCAAGCACCGTCTGGGCAGACTGTCGCTGCCCAAGGCGCTGTCGCTGCCGCCGCTGCCCAAGGCGCCGCTGCCGGGGTCCGCCGCAGCGGAGGCAATCTCGGACGCGCCCAGCACCGACTCGCCGCCGGAACAGCCCCGCGTGCTGCGCCGCCGGCTGCTCTACCGCCGCGCCAGCGGCCGTGTCAGCGGCAAGTTGGGCGCAGGCCCGTGGTGGCTGCCGGCGGCGCCGCGGCCCTTGGCCAACGCCGTCTTTGTCCAGAGCGTGCCGGCCAGCACACACGAACAGGACGTGGCGCAGGTGTTTGCCGGCTACGCCGTCGAGAGCGTGTACTTGTTCCACTACAAGCGCCGCGCCACGCCCGCGGCCCCGCGCGAGTTGTCTGCGTTGGTGACGTTCCTGGAGGACGGCGCGGCGGCGCGCGCGGTGGCAGAGATCCGCGGCGCGGCGGTGGGCGGCACGGAGGTGTGCATGCGTGTGGCGTGGCAGGACCGCGTCGACGCGGTGGTGGCCGCCACGCCCGCCGTGGCCGCGGCGTAGCTCAATGTCCATGCTCGATCGCTGCGGCCCCTGCAGCCGCATGCAGCGTCCCGCGCCGGCATGCACGCTGGGAGATGGCGGGGATTAGCTGCGCAGCGCTGCGCCGAGGCAACCGTTCGATCGCTCTCCCGTGCTCGTTCTTCATGGCGGTGTACACAAAGACCAACTTCGTGCTGTTCTTCTTCTCGACCTTCTCGTCGATCTCGTTCGCCGTGTTCCTTGTGTCGGCACAGCCGTTCCTCATCAAGTACGTTGCCAACTACGGCGGCAACTTGGGCCAGGCGGTCGGCAACTTGGGCTTCTTTGACGAGATTGTCGCCATTGCGCTCGGGCCGTTTGTGGGCACCGCCAGCGACTACACCGGCACGCGCCCCGTGGCGGTTGCCGGCTTTGCCTGCATCGGGTTCTCCCTCATGGGCATCACCACCGTCATCCACGGCAGCAACGGGTGGGTCTTCCTCCAGCTCCTCCTCTGGCGCATGGTGTTTGCGGCGGGCTTCTGCTGCACCCTGTTGATGATCACCGCCATGTTGACCGAGCTCACCGCGTCCGGCTTCGACCCCAAGGTGGCGTTCCGCCGCGGCAACACCGTCGTGTACGAGTACACGCAGGCGGTCGAGGGGCAGGACCGCCTCGACAGCACGCTGGAGTTTGACGACTTGGAGGACGAGCTTGCGGCGGAGCAGACGGCTGCCGACCGGACCCCCGCCGCGCCCGCCAACCCGCAGGCCGGATACAACGCCGCGCTGACCGGCATCTGGGCCGGCTTGGGCGCCATCTGGGCCGTGCTGGTGTACCTCCCGCTCCCGCTTCTGCTCTCGGGTCTGCTGGAGGCCACGCTGCTGCTGGTGGGCAAGGCGTTCTGGTTCGTGGGGCTCATTGCGTGGATCACGGCGGGCGTGCTCTTCAAGGGCTTGTTCCGGCGCGAGCACGGCTTCACGCTGCTCCGCGTGCTGTTGGGTGGGGAGCTGGCTCGCAGCACTCTCTCGGGCTACATTGTGCGCCTCCAGTGCGGGTTCCGGCTTGGCTACGACAACCCGCGCATTGCGCTTGCGTACGGCGGGCTGTTTGTCGCGCGCGCGTCGAACGTGTGCTTGCTGACGTTCGTGCCGTTGATGGTGTACCAGTACTACCACGACGTGACGGGTCAGTGTTCGGCGGCGCCCGACCGCGACAACATGAAGCAGGTGTGCCGGCCGGCGTTCACGCTGGCGGCGGTGCTCATTGGCATCAGTCTGCTTGTGGGCGTGTTGGTGGCGCCGTTGTGGGGCGTGGTGAACGACCGCATCACGACAACGACACGCTCGATCCTGGCGGCGGCCCTCTTGGGGGTGTGGGGCGCGTTGGGCTTGGGGTTGGCCCCGTCGTCAGTGGAGCCGGTGGGGTTCGTGCGCCTCTTCCACATTGTGATGCTCGGCGTGGGCCAGAGCGGCATGAGCGTCTTGTCGATGACGTTGGTGACGGACCAGGACCGGCTGTTCAAGGGCGCGGTGGCGGGCGTCTACTCGTTGGTGGGCGGCGTCGGCATCATGTTCCTCACCAAGGTGGGCGGCTTTGTCGCAGACACGTGGGTCGGCGCGGTGTTCACGTTGTTGGCCGTGGTGTACGCCGCCGTGTTTGCCGCGGCGTTGCTCACCGAGGCCAAGTACCGCGCGGGCGCCGAGGTCGAGCCCGAGGACGTGGTGTAGCAGGGCTAGGGTTATGCACGTGATCGTGGTCCGGGCTGGGTGCTGCGCGGCAACAGCAGTCACGGTTTTTTTCGGCGCCCGGCTGCGTGCAGGGCGCCTGCAGCCACGCAAAAAAGTCGGAGCTGAAAAACCTCTCCTCTCCTCTCTCTACACCAACCATGGGAAGAGTTATTCGCAACCAGAGAAAGGGTGCCGGGTCCATCTTCACGTCCCACACCAGATTGAGAAAGGGTGCGGCCAAGTTGAGAACCCTCGACTACGCCGAGCGCCACGGGTACATCCGCGGTGTTGTGAAGCAGATCATCCACGACCCCGGCAGAGGCGCCCCTCTCGCCAAGGTGGTGTTCCGCGACCCGTACAGATACAAGTTGCGTGAGGAGACCTTCCTCGCCAACGAGGGTGTCTACACCGGCCAGTTCATCTACGCCGGCAAGAAGGCCCTGTTGAACGTCGGCAACGTGCTCCCCCTTGGCTCCATGCCCGAGGGTACCATTGTGTCCAACGTCGAGGAGAAGCCTGGTGACCGCGGTGCCGTGGCCCGCACCTCTGGCAACTACGTCATCGTCATTGGCCACAACCCCGACGAGGGCAAGACCAGAGTGAAGTTGCCCTCTGGTGCCAAGAAGGTGCTTTCCCTGAACGCCCGTGGTGTCATCGGTGTCATTGCCGGTGGCGGTCGTATCGACAAGCCCTTGTTGAAGGCTGGCCGTGCCTTCCACAAGTACAAGGTCAAGAGAAACTCTTGGCCCAAGACTCGTGGTGTGGCCATGAACCCCGTGGACCACCCCCACGGTGGTGGTAACCACCAGCACATCGGTAAGGCCTCGACCATCTCCAGAGGCGCCGTGCCCGGTCAGAAGGCGGGTCTCATTGCCGCCAGAAGAACCGGTTTGTTGCGCGGTACCCAGAAGACTGCCGACTAGGTGTGAACGTACGTTTAGTGTTGTTTTCGCGTAGCCCGCCTGCGTCCACATGCCCCTTCCACGCGCTCTCGGGGCCGCCGTGCTGCGTGTGTCCCGCCTGTGGCCCCGCCTGTGGCCCCGCCTGTGGCCTGCCCACTGCACCGCCCTCTTTGTCGCGTGGCTCCTCGTCTTTCTGCTCCACGAGGTGGTGCTCCCGCGCCGCGCCATAGCCGGCTGTGCGTGGCCCCCCTCCCCCGCCCCCGGTGCCTACCACGTGGCGTTGGTGGCCGACCCGCAGCTCATCGACAACCACACCTACCCCGGCCGTCCCGAGCCCCTCCTCGCCATCAGCAAGCACACGGCCGACCGCTACATGCGCCGCAACTTCCGCGCCCTTGTGCGCCAGTTGTACCACCGCCAGCCCGCCCTGCTGCGGTTGCGGCTGGTGGTCTTTCTTGGCGACTACTTGGACAACGGCCGCCTGCTGCTGGACCGCTACTACGCCCGCGAGCGCCGCCGCTTCGACTCCGTCTTCCGCTACGACCCGCAGCTCCTTGTGCCGTTTGCGAGTGCGCAGACGGAGCCGCCGCGCTCCACCATCGAGCTCGTCACCAACGTGGCCGGCAACCACGACTTGGGCTGGGCCGACGGCGTCAAGATCCCTCTGCGCTCGCGCTTCGCCAGCACCTTCGGCAGCCCCAACGCCGTCTTCATGCGCGGCGGCGTCTTGTTCGTGGCGCTCGACACGTTGCTGTTGCTGGCCACCGACGACGCGATCCGCCGCCCCGCCCGCGACTTTCTCGACCGACTCGCGCCCCGCAGCGCCAGTCCCGGCACGCCGCGTGTCTTGCTCACGCACGTGCCGTTGTGGCGCTCCGGCGAGCCCGGCGTGTGCGGGCCGTTGCGCGAGAGCAGCACCTTCCCGATCGCCAAGGGCTACCAGTACCAGACGGTGGTCGACGAGCAGTTGACCAGCGACGTCTTGCGGCGCGTGCTGCCCGACTATGTCTTTTCGGGCGACGACCACGACTACTGCGCCACCACCCACCGCTTCAGCCACACCACCCTGCCCGAGATCACCGTGAAGCTGTTCAGCATGGCCATGGGCATCCGCCGGCCGGCCTTCCAGCTCGTCACCCTCTCGCGTGCCACCCCGCGCATCCAGAGCGCCATGTGCGTGCTTCCGGCGCCGTACGCCGACGTGGCCTCCTACTGCCTCCTCGCCGCCGCGCTGGTGGCGGTTGTTCTCGCCGCGCGCACCCGCGGCACCCGCTGGGACAAGAGCGCCGCGCCCCTCCCACAGCACCTGCCGCGCGTCGCCGTCCCGGGCCCGCTTCCGGCAGACCTCCGTGCCGCGCTCGTCGACATGCTCCAGCTCGCCGCCGCGGTGCTTGCCGCATATCTCTGTTTCTGTGCGTAGGCAGCGCGCCGTGTACGCCGTATAATCCACAAACGACCCACATGTCTTTGGAGACGCTTGTGGTGGCTGCGAGTGTCGCGGCGGTGCTTGCAGCGGGCATTGCCCACCTCTACTTCCAGGCCCTGCGCGACGCGCACCCGCTCGTGCTTGCGGCGCAGCTGACGGTGGCGCCCACCCGCGTTGCCGGCGAGCTGCCCGTGTACAAGCACCTGGAGGTGCTGTACCAGCTGCTCCCGCGCCTGGGGCTCGACGTGCGCAGCGGCTACCGCGTGCGCCACGGCACCGTGTTTGATTGCTGGCAGTTGGCGTGCGCGCGCAGCGACACCGCTGTGGTGGTGGGCTCGGCCGTCGTGACGTGGGGCGAGCTCCACCGCTTGGCTGCGGGCACCATGGCGGCATTGCGTGCGCACGCGGCGTGGGGCGACAGTGTGCGCGGTGTGGGGCTCGATCTTGCGGCGCTCCCCGACCTCGTGGTGGTGGTGGCGTGCTGGCTTAGCGGCGTCACCATCGAGGCGGCCGAGGACGGCGCCGGTGGCGGTGCCGGCTGTGTCATCACCGGTGCGAACGGCGGCGGCGGCAAGCTCAGCACCGCCAGTCTCGTGGACGCGCTGGCGCCTGCGGTGCCCCCGTACAGGCACACGCACGAGGGGCGCCACGACAAGGTGGTGCCCTTCCGCGTGGACGGCGCCTCCTTTTCACAGCAAAACCTCGCTGCCGCCGCGGCCACGCTTCTCAAGGGCATTCCCATCGAGCAGGAGATGGGTGCCCGCGACACAGTGCTCGTGGCCACGTCGCCCGGCGCCTCGGCGCTCGTGTGGGATGCCACACGGGTGCTTGCCGCGATGGTGGCAGGGTGCCGTGTGGTGCTTGCACCGGCCGCCGCGCTCGACGCAGCGCTTGCCCACCGTCCCACGGTGGTGTTTGCTCCGGACAGCGCCCTCCGGGACTGGCTTGCGGCAGCGGAGGCGCGGCTCCTGGCGGGCGGGCGCGTGGTGGTCTCGGCACGCGAGCGGCTCCAGGCGCGCGGCAACTTGGTGTGGCCGCTGTTGCAGCCGCGGCTTGTGTGCGCCGCGGCGGTGCTGCTGCTGCTGCTCACGTCGGCGGAGTGCGCGCGGTTCCGCGGCGTGACGGGGGCGCGGCTCGTGGTGCTGCGCTACATGCCGCGGGTGGCGCTGCCGCTCTTTGCGACGTTCGTGTACGACTACCGCCCCATCCGGGACGGGGTGTACCAGCTCCGGGGCCAGCCGGCACAGTGTCTTGAGGCCAAGGTGGTGGACGCGGTGGTGCGGCACAAGACGCTCCTGGGCGACCGGCTCCACGGCGAGGTGTGCATCCGGGGCTACGCGATCGCGCACCAGCAGGTGGGCGTGAAGGCGAACGGGTGGATGCCGACGGGCATCTACGGCAAGTTCGGCGACGACGGGTGCTTCTACGAGCTCCGGTAGGCGTGGCGCGGGTGCGCGGCACGTGTGCACGGCTGCGCGTCACGTTTCAAAACTCGGCTGCATCCACTTGCTCATGAGCGCCTCTCCCGAGTACGACGCGGCGCGCGACGCCGACTACGGGACGGCCCCGGCTGCCGGTGCGACGCCCGACCGTGCAATGACGCCCGACCGCGAGACGACCCCTGATGCCGACCGCGCGATGACGCCCGACGGGGGCGACGGCGCAGAGGCGGCGTACGTGCCCCCCGTGGAGGCGGCGTACGTGCCCCCCGTGGAGCCGCGGATGCCGCTGGGTCCGGCCGAGCTGCGGATGCCGCAGGGCCCGGCGGCGCTGCGGTACCGCTCCGAGCACGAGCGTGAGAGCGACCTTCCGCCGGGGAGCGAGGTGCCGGACTACCGCTACGACACGCTGGACCCCGAGTCGCGTTTCTACAAGACGCGGGCGTTGTTCGTGGGCAACTTGACGCCGCCGCTCGACGCCCAGCGGTTCCAGCAGCACGTGAAGGCGCTTGCGGCGCCGGCCACGATCGACCGCTGCTGGCTCGCACGCCAGCGCACGCACGGGTTGGTGTTGGTGAGCGACGAGGAGGGCGCGGAGCAGCTCCGCTCCCGGTTGCACGGGAGCCACTACCCGGAGGACGGCGACACGCTTGCGCTCTACTGCGACTTTATCCCCGCGAGACGCGTGAAGGAGTGGGCGTTCCAGGAGGACCGTGGGCCGAAGGACGGCAAGTGGTGCATTGAGTACGTGAACGGCCCTGAGGAGGGTGGAGAGCTGCTGCTCTATGCGAACCACCGGCTTCTCTCGGCGGGGCGGGTGCCCGTGTACAACCCGCGCTCGGGGGACGGCGGCCGCGGAGGCCGCGGGCGTGGCGGTGACCGGTTCCGTGGCCGTGGGCGCGGCGACTGGGGCGACCGGGGGTACGGTGACCGTGGCGACCGTGGCGACCGCGGCGACCGGGGGTACGGCGACCGCGGCGACCGCGGCGACCGGGGGTACGGCGACAGGGGATACAATGACAGAGGCTATGGAGACCGGGGCAACCGGTACGACCGCGGCTACGACCGTGGCTACGACCGGGCCCGCCTGCGGCTGCCGCGGCGTGACTGATCAGACAGACTCGTGAAATCGTTTACAAAACCACCGGCACAAAGCCGCCCCACCCACTCTCCGTCCGGACCGAGCCGGCCGACAGCACCGTCACGCTCGGCAGCAACGCCAGCGGCATCAACGCCGGCACCGCCATCAACATGGTGAACGGCGCGGGCTTGTTTTCGTACGGCGGCGGCATCTCCTGGAGCACGCTGCCGTGCACAACGTCGGCGTCGGTAAAGGCCCATTCGGGCGTGGAGGCCCAGTGGGCAACCACCGGAAGCGGAACCAGCACGTTCACGCGATGCGGGCGCGGGCCGGCGGTGCCCACGGCTGGCGCCAGTGCTGCCCGGGACAAGAGGCGGCGGCCGAGCCGGCTGCGGGCGGTGCTGGCGCTCGTCCTGTCCAGCGCCTCGGAAAAGACGGACGTTGCGGAGGAAAAGACGGACGCAACGCCCGCGGCCTGGACGGCGGTGTCGCCGGCCACCTCCAATTGGAGATGCAAGTAGTAGACCACCAGGAGCATGTCCGTGTGGAAGGTGGGCGCCACGCACAACAGGTTGAGATGGGCGGCGTCAATGGACACGACGAAACGGCGGGCCCGAGACGCCTCGCGCGAGTTGTATTTCGGCAAGAGCGCGGCGCAGGACTCGACGCTCACGCACGCCGCCGGGACAGCGAGCAACTGCGAGGGCTTTCCGGCAGAGGCATAGCCCTGCGACAGCGCGTGCAAGACGTGCTGGGCAATCTTCACGCGCGCGCCCACCACCTCTGGCAACAGATCCAACGCGGCACCGGCGGGCCCGGAGACAAACACCTCGACGCAGTAGCGGTCGTGCTTGCTGCTGTGGACGCGGAGCGGACGGGGCACGGGCACCTCGATCTGTGCCAGCGGGCCGACGGAGACGGCGGCGGAGAGTCTGTGGTTGCTGGTCAAGCCCTTGCTGGCGTCGATCGTGGCCTCGTGGGTGTCGAGCACCTGTGAAAGACCGTAGTAGCCGGCATCGTCGACCTCGCGAAAGCTGTTCATGGCCGTGTAGGGACTGATGGCGGGGTACAGGGGGATCACCTTGACACGGCGGCGCTCGGCAAACACCAAGTCGGTGCCGCTGGCGACAAGCACCTTGATGAGGTAGACAACGGCAACGGGCTCGGTGACGCTGGAGCGGAACTGGTTGGTGTAGATGGTCAGCTCCAATTTGAAGGACATGCCGAACTGTGTGGGGTCGCCAGCCAGCGGCGGGAGACGCTGCATGAGTGGCAGGGGCGCGGGGGCGCGGGTCTGGTGCTTGGAGCGGCGCAGCTCGGGCTCCAAGCGCTCCGGGAGCGTGAAGCTGAAGGGAATGGAGACAGCCAGGCCGTAGCACACCTCGGCAGGGAGCACCGGGGTGGTGGTGTTTTCGAGGGCCATGAACTGCTTGTGGTGCACCACCTCGCGGTTGGCGGCGTCACGGCGAAACACGTGGCCCTCGAGGACAACAAGCGCGCTGCTGATGGGCACGGCGGGCGCCTTGGCGCCGGCCGCACGCAACACAACGTTGCCGCGGACGGAGTCGTTCTGCTGGAAGACGTGGTCCAGACTGCTTACGTTGATCTGCGTCGAGAGCAGGGTCGAGGAGCGCGTGTGGTAGAAGGTGGGGTCGGCGCAGTAGCCGGCAGCGTGCGGCGCCGTGGGCAGGACGCCCGCAGGGAGCATTGGGTGCGATAGCGGGAGCATTGGCCATGGGAAAGCGGGGCTCCGCGGCAGCTATATACGCCGGCCGGCCCGCGCGTGAGCAGTTTTGCCACCATGCGGCGGTGCATGCATGCGGCGCGCGACGGGTGCAGACAGCGGAATTAGGCTGCACGCCGGGCCTTGTGGGCGCTGTAACGCCCGCCGCGCGCGTCGTTTCGGCGGTGCGCGCATTATTGCGCAGGCACGTGCAGCGTGGTGGCAAAAAAAGCCGGGGTGCGGGCGGGTGGCAAGCGCGACAAGCACCGGGGCTGCAGGGCTCGGCCGGTGGCGGTGCGCCGGGGCCGGAAAACGCCGCAGTGGCGCGCCTGGCGGGCGCTGTGTTTCCGGGACGGCGCGGTCTGTGTTTCCGAGGGTGCATTATCGCCGGGGCACGTGCGGGGCGCGTCTGCGGGAGCGCGGTCGGGTCGCGGCGCCCCGCCGAGCTATCTCCGGCGGGGGTCGCGGGCGGGGGTCGCGGGCACGCTCCCCGGCGCGGGCACGCTCCCCGGCGCGGGCACGCTCCCCGGCCCGCTTCCTTGGCGGCTCTGGCGCCGCCCCGCGTCTGGTACAGTCGTCATGCATTCACCTTGAGGCGCTTATAGCCTACGCCTACATCGTCCGCAGCGCGCTTCGACACGCACGCCGACCCCGCCACGGGCTCCGGGGCGTCGCCGCGCTTCACCGCCTCCTCGACGCGGCCAAAGTCCATCACCCGCAAAAACCACTTGAACGTGGCGGTGGCGGTCGCGGCCTTGTCCGCGCCGACCGCCTCCACGCTCCAGCTGTGCATCATCTTCTCCAACGCAGCAAACACCTTGCCGTTCACATACAACTGGTAGTCCAACTGCTGGAGCATTGCGCGCTCCACCTGCTGGAGCGTCTCCACCAGCAAGCCGCTCACGTGGGCCCACTGCTTGAACAGCAACGTAAAGTCGCGCAGGAACTTGCACGCGAGGATGAGCAGCCCGAGAAACACGCGCTTCGTCAGCAGCAACACCGGGTGCGGCGCCGCGTCGGTGCCCGCCACCGCGTGCAAGCGCAACACGTAGTACATGGCGATGATCACGTTAGTCTTCAGCGCGCGCAGGCGGCGCAACAACTCGAGCACAAACGCGTCGAGGTTCGCGGCGTCGCGGACCGGGCTGGCGCGCGTGACCACCATCAGCACGGCGTGGATGAGACTGGAGTTGAGCTGCTCGGGCAGCGCCCGGGGCGAGGACGGGGGGGTGAGAAGCGCGCACACGGGCGTCGGCGCCGGCGTCGGAGCCGCCGCCGCGGGGGAGAGAGTGGGATTAATCATACGATACGGAGACCCCGCAACACTGGGCGAGGCAACTCAGGCGTGTCTTTCCAACCACACCACCGCTGGCTGGGAGAAGCGCTGGTGCGGGCGGCGCGGGGTTTTATAGCGGGTGGAGCGAGCAATGGCGCACGATTACTCATTATCGCCTCACGTGCCCAGATGAGGTAATCGCGCCGACGCACCCAATACGGCGCTGAGTCACCGAGCCGGCACGGCGCCGGGGCCGAGCCGGAGCCGGTGCCGCGCCGGTTCCGCAACGCCCTGAGTCACGCGCGGGGGGTGGGTGTTGCGGTGCTGCTGAGTCACGGGCCTGGGGCGGGCGGCGCTGCCTCCGCGCTGGCGTCCGCCGCCCGCCGTGCCGTCCGCACTGGCACTGAGTCACACCCGCGCCCGCACCGCGCCGCCGCCCGCACCGCGCCGCCGCCCGCACCACGCCACCACCGCCCGCACCACCACCGTCCACGCCGCAAAGCAGTGCATTCCGCCTACGCAAACTCGACCGCCTTGTGCGCGTCGTTGTACCGCCCGCCCTCGATCAGCACCAGCCCCACCAACGTGTTGATGGCGGCAAACTGCGCGTCGCTCAACACAAAGTGCTGCGCGTCAAAGTTCTCGCGCACCTTCGCCACGCTCGTGCCGCCGGGAATCGGCACCACCTTCGGGTAGCCCACCTTGAGCTGCAGGTGGTGGATGATCCACGCAAGCGCCACCTGGGGAAGCGTGATCGCCTTCGTGGTGTCCTTGTACTGGACGCCGCCGGCCGCGTTCCACCCGTCCACCAACGCCGTCAACTCCTCGACCAACTTGATGTTGCGCTCGAACGCCCCGTCCTGGAAGCGGTCCATGTGTGCACGCATGTCGCCCTTGGGGATGTCCAGCACCTTCTTGATGCTCCCGGTGAGGAACCCGCGGCCCAACGGCAGGTAGCACACAATCGGGATGCCCAAGCGCCCGCACGTCTCAAACACGCCGTTCAGGAGAATGTCGCGCAGCCAGAGCGAGAACTCGACCTCGACCGCGCTCACGGGGTACACCGCGTGCGCTTTCTCGATCGTCGCCGCCCCCACCTCCAGCAACAGCAACGCCCCGATCTTGCCCTTGTCGAGGTAGTGCTCCTTGAGGTACCCCACCGTCTGCTCCACAGGCAACGCCGGGTGGATGCGCGCGGGCTCGAAAAAGTCCAACTTGTCGCCCACGAACAGGAGGATGTTGTCCACCAGCTTGCCAATGCCCTCCACCGTGTCCGCCGGCATCACCGTCCGGAGGTCGCAGCCGCCCTTGATCAGCAACAGTGCCTTTGTCTTGTACTCCGGGTGCTCCTTGTAGAAGCGCTGGATGTACTTCAAGTTGTCCTCCGAGTGGTCCGGCTGGTTGCCGTAGAACTCGCCCAGGTTGAGGAAGCGGATCCCGCCCTCGTCAAGCGCGTACTTGACCGTCTCCTCGAACTCCTCGTACAGCTTCACCTCCGGGCGCCACGTGAAGCCCATGAGGCCGAAGCCAATCTTGCCGTCCACCGTGATTCTCAGCATTGTTCCTGTTGGATTGTCCTTGTTGGATTGCCCCGCCCCACAAGGGCGCAGGGGGTATTTATACGGCGTAACGTGTTTCAGCAACCGCACCCGCGGCGTATGTCCGCGGCTTTAACGGCCCCACACGCCTCCACAGGCACGCCGTCCGCCGCTGACCGATCGCCACCGCCCGCCGCGCCCTCGCCGCTCCCGCGCCGCACCCCGTCCTCTCCCGCGCCGCACCCCCACACACTACCCCCCACGGAACCCGCGTCCCCGCCGATTCTCCGGCACGCAGCGCCCACCAGGAACGCCGTCCTTGCATATTCTCCGGCACACATCCGCGCACGGAAGACGCGTCCCCGCGCAATGTCCGGCACCGTCCGCGCCCACAGCCCCCTGCACGTGATGCGCATCACCGCGCACGGCACGCGGACCGCCCGCGCCATCCAGCCTCGCTAACGCATCGTTGCGCACCTCACCCCCTTTTCATGGCTGAGCTCCCGGCACCCATCAAGAACTTCCTCGGCGGCATCGACCGGCTGTACGACCACATCGGCGTCCTCAAGCAGTTCGAGGGCCAGACCGGCTTGCCCAAGCTGTACGCCATCGTTGCCGGCATCGTCGTCTACCTCTTCATCACCTTCACCAACGTCGGCGGCATCGGCGAGTTGCTCTCCAACATTGCCGGCTTCTGCGTCCCCTTGTACTACTCCCTCGTCGCCTTGGAGACCAGCACCACCAAGGACGACACCCAGTTGTTGACCTACTGGGTCGTCTTTGGCTTCCTCAACATGGTCGAGTTCTGGAGCAAGGCCATCCTCTACTGGATCCCCTTCTACTGGTTGTTCAAGACCATCGGCTTGGTCTACCTCGCCGTCCCCTCTACCGGCGCCGCCCAGCAGGTCTACACCCACTTGATCAGGCCCATCGCCCAGGCCCACATCATGCCCCACCACAAGGCCCAGGGCTTGTCCAAGACCGTCGAGGACATTGCCGAGGGCGCCTCCTCCGCCTTGGAGTAGACTGCGAATGTACACCTGCCTTCTCCCTCCCCACCGCCGCACCGCCCGCTCCTTCCACCGCCAATGTGCATACGTGCATTCGAGACGCCCCTACAACGTCTGCGGGAACCCGCTGTAGTCAAACTGCTCCTCCACCCGCGACCCGCTCGCGTCATACCCAACCTTCACCCGGAGCTTCACCTTCGACCCGGGCTTCCCCACCACGCCCATCGTCTGCGTCGCACTCGCCCCGGGCCCAAGCGTCGTGCTGCTGAGTCCCCCCAACAGCAACTTCTGCAGCTTTGGCACCGCAAGAAGCACCGTGAGATTCGACACCGTGCCCGCCGACGTGTTCCCCACAACCGTCTCCACCGACGCCGACCCCCCGCCCATGCTCTGCACCACAAACAGCACCGAAATGCTCCCGCCCGAAAACGCCTGGAGCAGATTGGCAGACGCTGCCGGGGCCGCCGCGACCGCCGGCACCGCACCGCCGTTCCCAAACAACCCGAGAATATCGTCCTTTGCACTCGACACCGCCGGCGCCGCCGGCGCCGCCACCGCAGACCCACCGAAAATGTCCAACAACACATCGTTGTCGCTGCGCTGCGGCGCCTCCACCGCTGCCGCAGGCCCGTCGTCCATCAAGTCCAACAACATGTCCGCCTGCGACGCGGGCGCCGGGCGCACCGTGCTCGCGTGCTTCGCCTCCTGCCGCTGGTTCAACGACAGCGCCTCGCGCCGCCGCACCGGAGGCGGCGGCATGTGCTCCAACAAGCCCTTGCGCAACGGCAACGGCTGGAGAAAGATCTCCAGATACTCCACCGCCCGCGTCTGGACCTCCAAGTCAATGTCGCTCGTGGCGCCCGACACTATGCGCCGCAACAGCTCGAGCACGTCGCCTTGCTGGAAGCGCACGCTGAGCTTGAGACACGCCGTCAACACGTACCGCTTCAACTGGACCTGCTGTGCCGCCGCGTACAGCAGCCCGTTCACCACCAGCGCAAGGAACCGCACCACCATCTCCTCCGTCACCACCTCCACGGCCCGCTCGCGGTCCTCGTACTCCAACCGCTGCCCCACCAACACCTCGCCAAACTCACCCACGCACCACACCGCCACGAGGTTGAGCCCGAGCTGCGCAAGGTCGTCGCGCAGGTGCTTGAACAACTGCGCCACCACGTGCGCCGTCAACTGGCGGTCCTGGTTCTGCACCACGAGCGCAACAAAGTCCGCCACGAGGTCGTCGTCAAAGTAGTTGCCCGCAACCCGCGCCATCCGCACGAGCGTCTCAAAGTGCCACTTGGGCGTCGGGGCGTACCGCGCAGCAGCCACGCTGAGCTGCAGCGTCACGTACGGCTTCAACTCCGTGTCCAGGCTCTCCAAGAACGCCAACACCTCGTGCGCCAACACCCGGATGTTCTGCTCGTTGATGATGGCAAACGTGAGCTCCAAGGCACGGCGCCGGATCAGCACGTCCCCGTCGCCCAAACAGGCCACGATGGTGTTGCGGTGGCGCTGCACCGCTTGCGGCTCCAGCTGGATCACCGTCAACAACATGTCGAGCGCCACGTAGCGTGTGTTGTTGTCCTTGGTCAGGAGAAACTTGCCCAAGATGTTGATGCCCAACACCTTGAGCGCCAGGTCCAGCTGGGTGTGGAAGATGGTCTTGACACACTCGTACAACACCGCGTGGCCGCAGTTCTTGCCCACCGCCACCACCAGCGCCACCTGCGTGAGAATGTCGTTGAGCTGGTGCGCGTACTGCGGGTCCGCCTCCCCGGGCGCGTTCAACAACCGGAGCGTCTCGAGCAACAGACAGTGCAAGAACGGGTCCGTCACCCCCAGCACGTCGTACTCGGCCAGGTACGACAACAGCTGCAACCGCTTCAACTGCAGAACAAGCGCAGGCGTGAGCTGGCGCAAGCTCTGCCGCATTGCCGCCGTCGCCTGCTCGCCGTCGCCCAGCTCGCCCACGGTGTACACCACCCGGAGCAACCGCAACGCGCCCAACACCGGGCCGTGCATCTTGTCGCCAATCAACTCTGGAATCCGCTCCACAAAGTGCTCCGCCAACTCGGGCTCCTTCTGCACCAACTTGGCCGCCACAATCGCCGCCTTCTTGCGGAGGTACAGGTTCGAGCTCGAGAGCAACTTGTCGATGTTGGGGTACAAGTCGCGCGCCAACTCCGGCAGCGCCACGTTGCCCAACGTGCAGAGCGCCATGGCCGCCACCGCCGGGTTCAGGTGCAGCATGTCGTTGTCCAACTGGTTCGTGAGAAGCGTGAGCACCTCCACGTTCTCGTCCAACAACAACATCACCGCCAAGTAGCCCAAGCGCTTGTCGCCAAACCGCGGCAGCGCGAGAAGCTTGAGGCACTCCACCTGCCCAAAGTGCGTCTTCTCCCCCAAGATGTAGAGATACACCAACTTGGCAATCGCCGCGTGCCGCTGGTTCTGGTCCACCAGCATGTCGCGGAACTTGGTGCGGATCTTCGCCAGCTCCTTCCGGATCGCCGCCCGCTCGTCCGCAAGCGTCTTGGCCGCCCGCACCAGCTTGATGAATGACTTTAGCAGACCCATGCCGTCGAGAGTAAGGCGCGCCCGTGAGGACAACAATGCGCGATTCCACACGAGGAGCGGTCCGCACACGACCCGGCACGTGCTGGACCCTGCCGCGCCCCATGTCTCTTATCTACGCCGGAGCCGCGCGCGGGCGGCCCGCGGCGGCCTACGGGCGGCGCGGTGCCGTCCCACGTGCCTCCCACGCCGCCTGTGCCTGCTCCAACCACGCGCGTGCCGCCCGGGGCGCCTCCGCCGCCGCCGCCAAGTGGCGGTACTCGGGCGCCGCCAACGCCGCCACGAGCCGCGTCCACCCCGGGACCGTGCGTGCCCACCCCGGGACCGTGCGTGCCCAGACCGGCACCGCCCCGCGGAGCAACGGTGGCGTGGCGCCCCCCGCTGCTGCTTCCGCATATGCCTCGTTCACGTCGATCTCGGCCGCCCAGTCGCGCCCCGCAAAGCGCACCGCCTCCACCGCACCCGGCGTGTGGAAGAAGGGCACGCTGTGCCGCACCGCCGCCGCCAGCCCCCGCCGCCCGAGCGCAAGCCACTGCCTCGTCACGTCGTCCGCCACGAGCGGGTACAACGGCACCGCCAGCCGCGGATCGCACCGGAACGTGGCCGCGTCAACCGCTGCCGCGCCCACCGGACACTCAAACACCCCGCCCACGAACGTGCGCGGCACGTACAAGTCAACCGGGCGCCGGGCATAGCGCGGCCGACGCGCCGCCTTGAAGCACACCGCACGCCGCTCCGCCGCGGGCCTGCCAAACACGCGGCCAAGCCAGCCCCAGACCCCCCGGCCCGGCCGCGGCTGCAGCGCGCTCGTGTTGGTGCAGAAGGGCCGCTCCCAGTCCACCAGCAACACACCCGCGCCGCTCGTCTGCAGCACCAACCGCTGGGCCGCGCCGTTGGTGCACACCCACACCACCACCAGCCGCGTCACGCGCGGCGGCACGGTCCCGACCACCTCCGTCTCGACAAACACGCGCGCGCCCGAGAAGCGCCCCGGCAGCGCCCCGTCGACGGCGCGACACACCAGCCGCGGCAGCCACTGCCACAGCGCCAGCGCAAGACCGCACCCCGCAAGCAACACGAACCAGAGAGTCATGAATGGAATATTCACCCCGCGAGCACCCGCCGAGCCAGTCGGCACTCGGCGCTCCGCACCCGCCAACACCTCACTTTTTAAACGTCGACACCTTGATGAACAACTTGGTAAAGAGATACACGTCCCCCTTGCTGTCGTAGATCGGGAGATAGCGGTACCCCTGCTGCAAGTAGCTGAGCCGCACCATGCACTGGCCGACCACCTCCTGTCCGTGCCCGATGCGGAACTGCACAAACGTCAACTCGTCCACCAGCACCACCTCTCCGCTGAACACCACGCGCCACTCCGGGTTGAACCCGTTGTTCTCCACCGGCGGGCTGCACAACTCCTCCACCAGCTCGATCGCCAGCTCGCTCGCGCCCGTGATGCCCGCGTCCGGCCGCGAGTTCACCACGTGCCGCGTCCCGCCCGCGCCCCGCGGCGTCATCTTGAGATCCAACCGCTTGTAGCCAAAGAACTGGAGCAGCACATGCGGGCTCAACGCGCCGTCGCCCTTGCTCGTGTGCGGCAACATCTGCGCGCTGATCACCTCGATCCGGAACCCGATCGTCTGCTCCCGCCGCCCGCACAGGTGGTCGTGGCCCGTCGTCATCCGGAGCAACTGCTCCCCGGCGTGGTGCACCTGCTGCTCGAGCCCACGGATCCCGTGCACCTTCCGCATGTGCGCCGGCTTGAGCACGTAGCCGCTCATGTGGCCCACGCAGAACATGGCGTAGTTGATCAGCTGGCACACCCCCAGCAGCTGCCAGTTGGTTGCCACCATCTGCACGCCGTGGCTCCAGTACATGATCGGAAAGAAGTTGGACAGGTTCACACGCATCGCGTGGGGGTACACCCGCATGAGAAACCGCATGTTGTGCTCGTCCATGTCCTTGTCCCCCCCGTCCTTCTTCGTGATCTGCTTGAACCGCTTCTCGTGGAGCGAAAAGCAGTGGTTGAACCGCTTCTCCAGGCGCAACTGCTTCTGCGACTCGAACTTGACGCCCCGCACATACACCCCCAATGCCGCAAGCTCCGGTGCAATGCCCTGCGTGGACAGCCGCCCCAGCAACCCCAGGCTCTCCCGGCGGCTCCGCAGCCGCGGCCGCGGCACACCGGCCTCCTCGTCGCCCAGCGCGTCAAAACTCACGTCCGTCGCCGACGACCACAGCTCGCCCAGCGCCGGCACCCCCGCCTCCGCGTCGCCCTCGCCCTTCTTGCTGTCCTTGACCTTCACCAAGATCTTGTACTTCAAGTCGCGCGGCAGCGGCATCTTGCGCTCGTGAAACTCGAGCAGCCGCTGCACCAACATGTCCCCGAACTCCTCCTGCATGATCCGCGCCACCTCCCGCTGGTTGGCAATGTTGCAGCGCACCTCCAAGCTCAAGATGAGCGGGTACGGCGTCGTCATGAACGCATACTTGCGGATCGCCTTGGCCACGAGTGCAAACTCGATCGACATCGAGAACTGGAGGCTCTTGTGCGCGTGGCACACCATCGGCACGTCCTTCGAGTCGTGGATGTCGATCTCCACGCACCGGCACCCACGCTGGAGCGCCTTGATGTACCCTTGCACCAGCGCCCCGCTGCCGATCTGCGCCCCGATCAAGTATGTGTTGTGCGACGACAGAATGAAGTACTCGGTGAGGGGGCGCGTCATGTCCACGTTGTCCATCTTGAGCGCCGCGCACCTGGACGACAGAAGAAAGCGGCTGAACCCGGCCAACGTGAGGTACAGCGGCGGAGGCTGGGGCTCGGCCGCGCCGTCCCTCGTCTTTTCCCTGTCCACTTCTTCGTCGGTCGCATTGCCTGCCGCATCGTTGGTCTCGCCAACAGCCGCCTTCTCTGTTCCCTCAGCCGTCCCCTCGGCCGCCGTCCCCCCACCGCCTCCCCTGGGCGAGATCCCGGCGATCACCTCGTCGATCGAAAGACCGCGACGGTGCCCGGGGGTCTTGATGGAGCACTCCACCGCTGCGCCCACGTCCACCGCAGACGGCCTCACAGCAAGCCGTGCAAACACCCGGTCGACAGCCTGTTCGCTCATCTTCTCTTTCTGCACCTCGCGCACAAACTTGACAAACTGCGCCTTCAGCATGTGCTCGAGCCCGCCGGTGGCCGCCTTGAACACGCGGTGAATGTCCTCGCGCCACTTGATGCGCTGCACAAACCTTTGGAATCCCGTCTTGTCCAAGTGGCCGGGGTCCTCCTCCAGCACGCACTCGTCAAAGTACTTGCGAAGGAGCCGCGTCCCGAGGTGCACGTGGAGGTGCTTGGTGATTGTCTCCACCTGGCTGAACGTCACGCGCAGGGGCACCGGCGGAGGGACCGACGACAGCAGCCGCTGCGACAGCATGGACGGCGCCGGGTGAAGCCCGTGTCCCGACTGGGGGTGCAGGCTCAAGCCGCTCGGCACCGACTGCAGGTGTTCCGGCATGAGCGGACGCTGGGGTGTTGTTCCCGCCGGCGACGTCAGCCGCTCCTTCACCTCCCGCGTGGGAGTGTTCAGGCGGAGCAACGGCGGGCCGTAGACAGGGGCCATGGCGGGGGTCGATGCAGGCGTCGGGGCCGGCGGCAGCGCCGATGCCAGGACGGACGAAGGGTACGAAGGGACCCGGGCCGTGCTCGGGGTGGGCGCCGGGGCGGTGCTCGGCGTGGTCACCGACAACTGCGCCATAGATAGCGGCAGAGGCAGCCGTGTGGGCGTGTCTCTGTCGGGGTGAGGCGGGCGCGGGCCGTTCAGAAACACCGCGGGCTGGAACCGGGGGGAGACGGGCAACTTCCGTGGCAGGACCAGCGGCAGAGGCAGCCGCAGACACAGGGGCAGCCTCAGGTTCAGGTGCAGGTTCCGATGCAGACTCAGCGCCAGGTTCTGGCGCAGACTCAGCACCAGGTTCAGGCGCAGGTTCTGGCGCAGACTCAGCACCAGGTCCAGACGCAGACTCGGGCGCAGACCCAGGCGCAGGTTCAGACTCAGGCGCAGATTCAGACGCAGATGGCCGACCGTAAAGCGCCACAGAAGCAGCTCGCGCAGCGGCAGCGCCAGCGGCAGGGGGATTGTCGGCTCCAGGAGCCCCCGGCGGCGGCGCCCCGGCGGCTGTGCGTCCGGCACCGACAACCGCGAGGGGGTGCGCAGCGGCAGCGGCAGGCGGTCAAGCCTGTTCATGATGGCCGAGCCGACGTAGCGCACCTTGCCCGCCACTGTGTGGAGCGACTTCAGCCGGCCCACGTGCACGGCCGGGCTCGTGGGGGAGGTGACGTCGAGCCCGGGCACCGACACCACCAGTCCGTGGTGCGAGCCCGTCAGGATGCGGGTCGGGGGCTCGGGCACAAACGAGCGGTGCACGGCAGCCGGGGGCAGCATGTGCGGCGGCAAGGCGGCAACGGCGCTGGGGTCGTCGATGGCGTCCAACATGCGGCGCAAGTCGACAAACCTGGGAGGCTGCTCGCCGAAAAAGTCTCTGGTGCTGGAAAAGTCGAGATCGTCGGCCATGCTGCGGAACTGCTCGCTGGCGCGGCGGGTCGCGTACCCCATCTCGCTCATGCACATGGCAAGCAGGCCGTCGCCGTGGATGAAGCTGTTGTGGATGCAGCGCAGAAACGCGTCAATGCTCTCGATCAGCTGGCGCAAGGCCTGGAGGTCGCCCGCACTGGCCATGTGGATGTGCAACAGCTTGAGGTAGCCCTCCTTCTCGTCCATGTACACGATCGTGCACCAGCGGTCGAGGTCCCGGGTGCTCTTGCCAAGCAAGGCCATGTACAGACGCGCGTCCTTGCCGGTGCGGATGTCGCGGATGCTGGAGATGCGGATGCCCTTCACCTTGCCGTTCTTCTTCTTGCCGGTGGTCCAGAGAAAGTGGTGGTTGAGGATGTCCACGTAGACGCGGCGCTCTTCCTGCTTCTTGGGAGTGATGCGCGTCACCAGGAGCCCGCCGCCTTCCTTGAGGAGCCCGGTGTAGACGGGCATGGACTCGGGCAAGTCGCCAAGCGTGGGGTTGGCCAACCAGCCGCCCAACGTGTGCGGCAGCAGACGCAGGCGGGGGCTCGCCTCGATATCCGGAAGCAGCACAAGATCGTCCAAGCTGGGCGAGACGGAGCGGCGCAACAGCCGGGGCGACAGCACGGGGGACGCCACGGGGTCCTTGCGCACGGGGGCGTCGCTGGGCGTGATGTCCCAGGGCTTGCGGCCGGGATCGGACCCCGGCGCAGGCGCGGGAGAGGGGTTCGCATCGAAGGGCGTGGGACTCCAGGCACTGTCCAGACCATCGGTGGAGTCGTCAACGTCGTACTGGTCGCGATGCCAACGGCTGTACCAGTACGGGCTTGCGGTCTCGATGCGCGGAAGAAACGCCGAGAAGCCGTGCCGGTCCAGGTCCTCCTTGGTCCGGCCAAAGATGTCGCTCAAACCCATTGTGCGTGGGGCCGGGGAGCCGGGCCGGGCAGGGTGCTGCTCGTGTGCTCGGGCGCCGAGATACGGCGGGGCGGGGTCAGATCGACGGCTGCAGCAGGGAGCCAGGGCGCGCAGAAGCACGGAACAACAGACAACAGCGCGGGAGACACAGCAGCAGAGCCAGACAGCAGCAACGGGGCCAAGGGAGAGGCAGCAGCCGCGCGGTGGGGATTAGCTCGAGCGCAGGCACAACAACAGTGGCAACCTGCAGACCCGTGCTGTGTAAATTGGGCCCGGCACGCCCACGTGCTTGGTCGGCTCAAAGCGGCAATCCCGCATCCCCTGCCCGATCCGGCGGCAGGAGGCGTGAGCAAAAAAAGCGAGCGGTTTGCCAGCCACACCACCACCACCATGTCTGGTATGCAGCGTGGGTGCGCGCGTTCCGCGCGGCCGCCGGCCCGCCCCGGCCCGTACTAACCCCCAGTCGACGCCTCCGCCTTGGCCAAGCAGTTCTGCGACTTTTACTACGCGCAGTTCGACCAGGACCGCTCCCAGTTGGGCAACCTCTACCGCGACCACTCCATGCTCACCTTCGAGGGTGCGCAGGTGCAGGGCGCCCTGGCCATTGTCGAGAAGTTGGCTCTGTTGGGCTTTTCCCGCGTGGAGCACAAGGTGGTCTCCTTGGACGCCCAGCCCGCGTCCCCCAACGGCGACGTGTTGGTCATGGTGACCGGCGCCTTGTTGGTGGACGAGGAGCGCAACCCCATGCAGTACTCGCAGGTGTTCCACTTGCTCCCCGACAACGGCTCCTACTACGTGTTCAACGACATCTTCCGCTTGAACTTTGGCGGCTAGGCTGCTGTATAGCTAGGCACAGCTTGTAATCACCAGCGCGGCACACGCCGCCGCGGGCCCGCTGGCAGCGTCCCGGGGCTCAGGGACGCTGCCGCCGCTCCTCCGGGGCACGCCCGCCCCGCGCCGGCGCGGCCCCGCGCCCCACCCGCGAGCCGTGCCTTGCTCATCCCTTGCCTCCACATTTCCCGCTGCGTCATGAGCACCCCGCCGCAGCTCCCGGCAATCCCGCCGCGCCCCGGCCGCAAGCAGTCCCCCGAGAGCGCGGCTGACGCGTCCGCAGCGCCGGAGATCCCGCAGCGCCCCACCAGACGGTCCACCGCCCCGTTGGGCGATGCCGACGCGCCTCTCCAGCCGCCCGCCATCCCGCGCCGGCCCACCCGCTCCCAGAGCTCCGAGCGGCGTGTCCCCGCAGCCGTGCCAGGCGCTGCCGCCCCCCCCGTGATTCCCTCGACTCGTCCACACAGAGCCGTGCCCGCAAGCGCGGCTCCTGCAGACACCGCCATGGCCGCGTCCATCGAGAGCCTTGGGCTGGAGCCGGTGGTGGTGTCGCCGCAGCCGGAGCTGGAGGACCCGGTGGTGGTGGAACTGCCGGGTGCTGTGCCTGCTGGAAAGGCGAACGCGGACGTCCCAGCCGTTCCTGCCAGACCCAGCCGCTCGGCGGACACCGCAGAAGAAAGCGCGCCTCAGCCAGCCCCGACAACACCCGAGAGCGTGCCTCGCGTGGTGGATGTGCCGTCGCCGAGTGTGCTGTTGCTGCCGGACTCGGGGAGAACGACTCCGGCTGTCGAGACTGGCGAGCTCACACCGCAGAACCTGAACGAGTTCACGGACAAGTACGAGCACGACGAGGGAGAGCTGGCGCCGGGGCACGACGAAGACGAGATTCTCTCGAGCAGCGAGCTGGTGGACGGAGCCGACGACGTGCCGGTTGGGTCCGAGGCCGATTTTTCTCCTGCGGAGGAGACGGCAACGGAGGACGTGGAGCTGGCGGGGGAGCTGGCGGGGACGACTGTTCTGAGGGACGTGCCTACGGAGGCGGTGGAGGTGCCTCAGGGGGGCGACCCTATGGAGAATACGGTGTTGTTGGCTGCTCGGTCTACGGAGAAGGAGGAGGAGAGGGAGGAGGAGGAGAGGGAGGAGAAGGAGGAGAGGGAGGAGAAGGAGGAGAAAGAGGAGGAGAAGGAGAAGGAGAAGGAGGAGGAGGAGGAGGAGGAGGAGGAGGAGGAGAAAGAGCATATCAGTGATCCAGCCGACCACGAGACTGCTCCCGAGATTACTCCCGAGACTGCCCTCGAGTCCTCTTCAACAACCACCCCCCCAGCCATCCCCGCACACCGTCCCCTCCACCACAAGTCACCCGACCCCACTGCCGACTCCGCCGCACCGGTCAAGAAGGCACCGCCGCCCAAACCCAAGAAGCTCTCCTCGCGAATGGCCGCCTTCCAGCTGCTCTACGAGCAGCCGGCTCTGGTGCCGGTAGCGCCTCGTGAGCCCCCCCGCCCCACCAAGACCCCACCAGCGGCCGACACACCCGAGCCTGCGGCGCCCCCGGCCGTGCCTGCGCGCCCCTCGATCCCTGCGCGCCCCAGCCGGCTCCTGCTGCTGCGCATGGACTTTGCCAAGAACTTGAACGGCATGATCGGCTTGCCGGGGATGGTACCTCCGGGCGCACGGCCGCCGCCCGGTGCGCGGGAGCCCAGCGACGACTTGGCGTCCGACAGGGCGCGCGAGGAGCCGGCGGGGAGCGATACGGACGGCGATAAGGAGGCGGCGCCGGCGGCCGACGTGCGCCGTGCACGGGTGCGAGGCCCGCGCGGCCGCAAACTCCCGTCGGATGCAGCGAAGCCGGTGGCCCCGACCACGAACGACTTTGCGGTGTTTGTCGCAGAGCTCTGGGAATCGTAGGCACCGGGCGGCCCACAGCAATCAATTGTCCCGAGAACGCCACAGCCGGCCGTCGGCCCACGAGCTGTGGAGAGCCGACGGCGCATGCACGGTCGGCACACCGCAGGCCGACGCCGTGCGCACGGAACGGCGACATGTCAGCCGCACAGGAGCTGGGCGGCGGTGGCGGTGGACGGCGTGCTCGGCGGAGGCGCGGCGCGGCGCGGTCTTTGCGGGTCCAGCTGTGGTGATCTAGCGCGGAGGCACGTTGCAGGGTCCGTGGTGCCAGGCCGCGTCGTGCTAGCGCCGCGCGGACTCGGGCTAGCTTCGGCGAGGCCGAATCATGCATGCGGCTGCATGCACCGTCGGCTGGTGCTGGGCCGAGCTAACAAATCGTGCAGGCCCTTGCAGGTACGCCTCCGCCGTGCAGCCACGCGCAGCGCAATGCTGCGAGGTTTACGGCTGAGGTCGAGGCACTCGGCCGGGCGGTCGGCTCGGTGCTGGGGCCGCCGACCGAGCACCGGGGTATTTAAAGAGGGGTGGCGGCCCCGTCTGCTGGCCTCCATCAACATGAGCTCAGCTTCTTTGAACAGTGAAACCAAAGACACCAGCGATCCCCTGACGTTCAACGGCGAGGGCACCCAGCCCATGGGGCTTGTCCAGACGGTGTCGCACGCGTTGCACCACGAGCCCGACCACGACCACGAGGCGCTCGAGCGCCTCGTGACCAACAACCTGGGGGTGCTGCGGATCGTGCTGGAGATGGAGGAGCGGGCGGGCGCCCTTGGCCCGTTGGAGGACGAGCTCGACGTGGTGCGCAAGGACACGCGCGAGACGATCCGCGACTTCCACCCCGCGGAGCAGGACCCGTGGCAGTACCCGATCGACAAGGAGACGGGGATGCGGTTGGTGGAGTGGGTCGAGGACGACAAGGACGACCCGAGAAACCGCAGTGACGGCGTCAAGTGGTTCTGGACCGTCATGCTCGGTCTCGTGTGCTTTGACGTGGCGTTTGCGCTGGCGGTGGTGACGGGCGACATCCACGGCGTTCGCGACCACTTCCACGTGAGCACCGAGGTGGTGATCTTGACGGTGACCTTGTTCGTGTTGGGGTTCGGGTTCGGCCCCTTGGTGTTTGCGCCGATCTCTGAAGAGATCGGGAGACAGCCGGTTTACATCGTTACACTTGGTCTCGCAGTGATCTTCATCATTCCCTGCGCCGCCGCCAAGAACATCGGCACGCTCTTGGTGTGCCGGCTCATCGACGGTCTTGCGTTCTCGGCGCCCATGTGTCTCATTGGCGGCTCGCTTGCCGACATCTGGCCCGCTGAAAAGCGTGGTGCCGCCATGGCAATTTTCTCCGCCGCCCCGTTCATGGGTCCCGTGCTTGGCCCGCTTGTCGGCGGCTACATTGGCGACAACGTGTCGTGGCGCTGGATCTACTGGGTCACCCTCATGCTCCTGGGCGTGGTGTACGTGATTTTCGTGCTCACAGTTCCCGAGACCCACCACGCGACGATCCTCAAGCGCCGTGCCAAGAAGTTGAGAAAGGCCACCGGCGACGACAAGTACCGCGCGGTGGCCGAGTTGAAGATCAGGCTGTTTGCCGAGACTGCCAAGGTTTCCTTCCTCCGTCCCTTCCTCCTCTTGTCGGAGTTGATCGTGTTTCTCATCACGCTCTACATGTCGGTGGTGTACGGGCTCCTCTACATGTTCTTCTTTGCGTACCCGGTGGTGTACGGGGACAAGGGATGGAGCGACTCCAAGACGGGTCTCATGTTCATCCCCATTCTTGTGGGTGTCCTCATTGCCTCGGCACTTGCTCCGCTCATCAACAAGGACTACAACCGCCGCGCGCAGCCGTACCGCGACCGCGGCGAGCTCCCGCCGCCGGAGTTGCGGCTCATCCCGATGATGATCGGCTGCTGGTTTGTGCCCATTGGCTTGTTCTCGTTTGGATGGTCGCTGTACGCTCGCCTCTCATGGGCCGGTCCGTGCTTCAGCGGGCTCCCTGCGGGCTTTGGCTTCCTCGTGTTGTACAACCCCGCCAACAACTACGTGGTTGACCTGTACCAGCACTACGCCGCGTCCGCGCTTGCCGCCAAGACGTTTGTGCGGTCGGTGTGGGGCGCGTGCGTCTGCTTGTTCACGATCCAGATGTACGAGCGGTTGGGGAACCAGTGGGCGACGTCGTTGATGGCGTTCATCCTGCTTGCGTGCTGTCTCATCCCGTACGGGTTCTTCTTCTACGGCGCCAAGATCAGAACCCACTCCAAGTACGCGTACCTGGGCTAAATCTCCATACACACAGTTAATGACCCTGTTGCCAGCCGCTCACACGAGCAGGCCGCCACCCCGAGCGGTGTCCGGGACGCAGTCCCCCACCAGCCGCAGCCCACGCGAGCCGCGACCCTGCGCCGTTGGGGCCGTTGCGCGTGCCCATGCAGGACCATGCAGCGTCGGCTGGAAGTTGCCGCGATCGTGTCAGCCGCATGCACCGACATGCACAATCGCGCTATTTTTCGAGGTGCACCAACACGGCGCATGCGGGGCCGGCGCCCTGGGACCGGACAGCCGGAGACGGGAGCGCTTCCGAGGGAGCGCGTGCATTCCTGGCGCCCGAACCGCACGGTATAAAGGCAGGCGCCGCCCGCCTGCCGTTGCCACCCTCACACTCCCCCATGTCGACCTCGAGCTTGAACTCGGAAGAAAAGCCGCACAGCGACCCCCTGGCGTTTGTGGGCGCGGGCGCCGAGCACCACAACGGGCTTGTCCAGACGGTGTCGCACGCGTTGCACCACGAGCCCGACCACGACCACGAGGCGCTCGAGCGCCTCGTGACCAACAACCTGGGGGTGCTGCGGATCGTGCTGGAGATGGAGGAGCGGGCGGGCGCCCTTGGCCCGTTGGAGGACGAGCTCGACGTGGTGCGCAAGGACACGCGCGAGACGATCCGCGACTTCCACCCCGCGGAGCAGGACCCGTGGCAGTACCCGATCGACAAGGAGACGGGGATGCGGTTGGTGGAGTGGGTCGAGGACGACAAGGACGACCCGAGAAACCGCAGTGACGGCGTCAAGTGGTTCTGGACCGTCATGCTCGGTCTCGTGTGCTTTGACGTGGCGTTTGCGCTGGCGGTGGTGACGGGCGACATCCACGGCGTTCGCGACCACTTCCACGTGAGCACCGAGGTGGTGATCTTGACGGTGACCTTGTTCGTGTTGGGGTTCGGGTTCGGCCCCTTGGTGTTTGCGCCGATCTCTGAAGAGATCGGGAGACAGCCGGTTTACATCGTTACACTTGGTCTCGCAGTGATCTTCATCATTCCCTGCGCCGCCGCCAAGAACATCGGCACGCTCTTGGTGTGCCGGCTCATCGACGGTCTTGCGTTCTCGGCGCCCATGTGTCTCATTGGCGGCTCGCTTGCCGACATCTGGCCCGCTGAAAAGCGTGGTGCCGCCATGGCAATTTTCTCCGCCGCCCCGTTCATGGGTCCCGTGCTTGGCCCGCTTGTCGGCGGCTACATTGGCGACAACGTGTCGTGGCGCTGGATCTACTGGGTCACCCTCATGCTCCTGGGCGTGGTGTACGTGATTTTCGTGCTCACAGTTCCCGAGACCCACCACGCGACGATCCTCAAGCGCCGTGCCAAGAAGTTGAGAAAGGCCACCGGCGACGACAAGTACCGCGCGGTGGCCGAGTTGAAGATCAGGCTGTTTGCCGAGACTGCCAAGGTTTCCTTCCTCCGTCCCTTCCTCCTCTTGTCGGAGTTGATCGTGTTTCTCATCACGCTCTACATGTCGGTGGTGTACGGGCTCCTCTACATGTTCTTCTTTGCGTACCCGGTGGTGTACGGGGACAAGGGATGGAGCGACTCCAAGACGGGTCTCATGTTCATCCCCATTCTTGTGGGTGTCCTCATTGCCTCGGCACTTGCTCCGCTCATCAACAAGGACTACAACCGCCGCGCGCAGCCGTACCGCGACCGCGGCGAGCTCCCGCCGCCGGAGTTGCGGCTCATCCCGATGATGATCGGCTGCTGGTTTGTGCCCATTGGCTTGTTCTCGTTTGGATGGTCGCTGTACGCTCGCCTCTCATGGGCCGGTCCGTGCTTCAGCGGGCTCCCTGCGGGCTTTGGCTTCCTCGTGTTGTACAACCCCGCCAACAACTACGTGGTTGACCTGTACCAGCACTACGCCGCGTCCGCGCTTGCCGCCAAGACGTTTGTGCGGTCGGTGTGGGGCGCGTGCGTCTGCTTGTTCACGATCCAGATGTACGAGCGGTTGGGGAACCAGTGGGCGACGTCGTTGATGGCGTTCATCCTGCTTGCGTGCTGTCTCATCCCGTACGGGTTCTTCTTCTACGGCGCCAAGATCAGAACCCACTCCAAGTACGCGTACCTGGGCTAGCCCGCCGCCTCCGCTTTAATCAGATAGTTTCATCCACACATCTCATCACGCGTCGCGCCGCGAGCCCGAGAGCCTCATGCCCCAGAATCTCATCACCAGCTTCTTCAGTCTGCAGCGGAGCGACGAGGGGGCGGGGGCGGCACTGGCTGCACCCACGGCACCCCCAGCCGGGCCTGCCACGGCGCCTCCGCCACCGACGCGCAAGGAATCGCCGTCGCCACTGCGCCACGCGCCTGGCGACTCGGACAGCGACTTTGCATTGAGCGAGCCGGAGGCCCCTCCCAAGCGCCAGAAGACGGGGCCGTCGACACCGGCCCGCTCGCTGGCCAGCCCACCGGCCAACCCACCTGCCCGCGTGCCCAAGCCCAATCTGGCCAAACCCAAGCCGGCCAAGCCCAAGCCGGTGTCGAAACCGGCGACTAAACCCGCGCCGAAGCTCACGCCACTCGAGGCGCAGATCGTCGAGCTCAAGCGGCAGCATCCCGACAAGCTTCTCGCCGTGCGCATCGGCTACAAGTACAAGTTCTTCTGCAACGATGCCGAGACCGCCGCCAAGCTCCTCAACATCATGCTCATCGACGGCAAACGCACCATCGACGACAGCCACCCCGGCGACGCACAGCACCAGCGGTTGGCATACTGCCTGGTGCCCGACCTGCGTCTCCCGATCCACCTCCAGCGTCTTCTCACCGCCGGCCACAAGGTGGGTGTCGTTGAACAGACCGAAACCACCGCCATCAAGCACTCCACCAACAAGAGCGGCTTGTTCGACCGCAAGGTGACGAGCGTGTACACGCTGGCCACCTACTTGGACGAGGAGGCCGGGGCGGGCGACGCGCGCCGCGACGAGTACCTTGTGTGCGTGGTGGAGGCCGAAGGCACGCTGCCAACGGCACCAACCGTGTCGCTTGTCGCGGTGCTGCCGCTCACCGGCGACGTGGTCCACGATACGTTCGAGGACAACAGCTTGCGCGACGAGCTCGCGACGCGGATGCGGCACTTGGAGCCGAGCGAGGTGATGGCGGCAGGCCCCGTGCTGCCGGCCACCGCCAAGTTTCTCCGGCTGTACGCTGGCGCCACTGCGCGCACACGGTACGCTAGCGTGGAGTTGGCGTGCCCGTGGAGCGGCGTGCCGGAGGCGTGGGCGTCGTTTCTCGAGCTGGAGAAGGCTGCCCCGGACGCACGCGAGCGCCTGGAGACGCTCCCGACAACGACGCTCGCGTGCTGTCTCCAGCTCGCGCAGTATCTCGAGGAGTTTGGGCTTGCGAGCGCCATGACGTCGGCGGCACACTTCCGCCTGTTCCAGACGCCCGGCCACATGACGTTGCTGCACCGCACCGTCACGAACCTCGAGGTGTTCCGCAATCAGACCAACGGCAAGGAGCGCGGTCTGTTGATGTGGCTCATGGACCATACGCACACGCCGTTCGGGCTGCGGTTGTTGCGCCAGTGGGTGCTGCAGCCGTTGGTGGAGCGGTCCGCGATCGAGGAGCGGCTCCAGGCGGTGGCCGACATGCAGACCCACGCCACGGCGCACGAGTTCTGGGAGGCGTTGGTCAAGACCATGGGCAAGCTTCCAGACGTGGACCGTGGGTTGAGCAAGGTGCACTACCGCAAGAGCAAGCGCAAGGAGACGTACACGCTTCTCCGGGGCTACGTGGAGTTGATGCAGACGTGCCGGCGCCACCGGCACCAGCGCGAGGAGATTGTCGGCGCGTTGGAACTGCCGCTTCTTGCGGGCGTGATGGGGCGGTTGTTCGAGAGCGCCGAGGCCACGGTGGCGGACCGGCTTCTCGAGATGATCTACTCGCCGGCCGCCATGGACGACATGCCGGCCGCCCAGACGGTGTTCGTGAACGGGAGCAAGGTGCCCACGAGCACGGCGCAGAACGAGGACCACGTGCTCCGGTTCTTTGACCGCACACGGCACGCGTGGCCGGCGATCGAGGAGCAGGAGGCAGCGATCCAGCAGGTGGATGAGCGGTTGGAGCAGGAGCTTGCCGGCATCCGCACGCTCCTCAAGCGCCCGGCGCTCCAGTACCTGCTGGTGCTCAAGGAGACGCACTTGATCGAGGTGCGCAACCTGAACGCCAAGCTGCTTCCGGCGGACTGGCTCAAGATCAGCGGCACGAAGCTGGTGCTGCGGTTCCGGCCCCCGGCCGTGCTGGCCCTCCACAAGGAGCGGCAGCTCCGGCACGAGTTGCTCGTGCAGGCGTGCCACGAGAGCTACGCACAGTTTCTTGCCATGGTGGATGCCGAGTACGGCCACTTGCACGCCATCAACACAGCGCTCGCGACCCTCGACTGCATTGCGCTGCTCACGGCGGTGTCGCTGAACGTAAACTACTGCCGCCCGCAGCTCGTCGACACGCCTACGATCGACGTGGTGCAGGGCCGCAACCCCGTGACGGAGCAGCTCGCGGCGCACTACGTGGCGAACGACGTGAGCATGCTGGCGGACGCGTCGCGCGTCATGCTCATCACCGGACCCAACATGGGCGGCAAGTCGACATACGTGCGGCAGGTGGCGATGCTCGCCATCATGGCGCAGGTGGGCTGCTACGTGCCGGCACACCGCGCCACCATGGGCGTGTTTGATCTGGTGCACATCCGCATGGGTGCCCACGACAACTTGATGCAGGGCGAGCTGACGTTCTTTGTGGAGATGGACGAGTGCTGCCGCATCCTCCAGCAGGCGACGCCGCGGCTGCTCGTGGTGTTGGACGAGATCGGACGCGGAACAGGCACCGTTGACGGCGTCGCGCTTGCATACAGCATCCTCCACCACTTGGTGGCGGCGCCGGGCCCGCTCACGTTGTTCATCACGCACTTCCCCAGCTTGCACACGCTCGAACAGCAGTTCCCGGGCGTGTGCACGAACCACCACATGGGCTTTGTGCAGCGCGAGCAGGCGGAGGGCTGGGCCGCCGTCACCTTCTTGTACACGTTGGCGCGCGGCGTGGCCACCAACTCGTACGGCTTGAACGTCGCGCGCATGGCCCACGTGCCGGAGGATGTGATTGCGCGGGCCAGCGTGGTGGCGCAGGCGATGCGTGCACGTGTCGAGGAGCGGCGGGGCGCGGCGTGGGCGCGGCGCGTGGCGGCGGCGGTCCGCGGCGGCGAGACCGACTGGGCCGCCTTGCGCCGCCTTGCGCTCGAGTGGGTGTAGCGGGGCGGAACGGGCCCGCACCGCCCGTGCGGGCACCCCGGGCTAGTCCCAGCGGGTGTCGCGCGCCGGCTTGGCGGACTCGTGCCGCAACCTTGCCCGGAGCGCCGCCACCCTGCTCACGATCTCGTCCTCCGCAACTCCCTGGTCCTCCAACTCGTCCCACATCTCGGCACAGCGCACCTCGACCGCACGCAACCGCTCGTGCTCGACAAGCGCCGGGTCGGCGGTCTCGGCGGGCGCGGCGGCCTCGTGCGCCGCGTGCGCCTGCTGAGTCTCGTGCTCCTCGCGCTCGCGGGCCTCCTCGCGCTCGCGCTTGCGGCGCTCGTAGTGGCCCTCCGCCCCGTCGCCCGCCAGCAAGTTGCGCACCACGTAGCCGCTGGTGCCGCTGCCGCGCGCCGTCGGGAGCCCCACGCCGTTGTACATGGAAAAGAGGCAAACTAGAAGGTATATTCACATCACGGGCAAGCCGCTGTCCTGCAACCACGCAACGTCCAGCGGCGGGAGGAACAGGAGCGCCAAGCGGTAGATCCAGCTCAGGAGCCAGAACTGCGCCTCGGCTTGGGCCCTGCCGGTGTCGGAGGTCTTGCTGAACAAGATGAACAGGACGAGCCGCCGCGCCATGAGCGTCGTCTGCAGCGGCACCCACTCCGCGCCGTTTGCCTGCGCGTCGAACGCGTGGACTGCGCGGTACACCTGGTCGCACCACAGCACGCAGGGAAGCTCGATCTCGTGCGGCACCGGGTGGCCCTGCGGCAGCTCCGGGCCGTAGAAGAAGGAAAAGTTGAACAGGTGCCGGAAGCGCTCGACAAGGAGGTAGGCGGCGTGGTGGTACACCAACACCCGGAGGTGCGCCATCGCCAAGAAGCACATCTCGAAGAACGGCAGGTGCGGGCCGGCTGTGTGCGGGCCGGCGGCGGCACTGTCGAAAAACACCGAGCGCTCGGCCAGCGCGTCTGCCAGCACCAGGAGCGGGTTGAAGGACGGCGGGAACATCTCCTCGAGGCGGTACGCCTCCAGCCGGAGGCGCGCAAACTCGACCGCGTACATCTGCGTCTCCTGCGCCGTGAAGTGGACAGGCGTGGGGTCCGCGACCGCCAACGGCGCCTTGCGGAGGCTCTTCATGTTCACCTGGAGGTAGCGGACCTTTGCGACAAAGACCATCATCGCGCGGAACCACAGGCTGTCGGACAGCGTCGGCGCCAAGTCCTCCGGCACCGACGCGGCAAAGATCATGGGGTTGAACATCATGGCACTGCCGCGCAGCGTCAGATACAGAAAGTCCAAGAGAATGGCCGAGTGGAAACACCACTCGAGAAGCACCAGGTCCTTGTCGTGGAGACCCATGGCGCTCTCGCCCAGCAGCAGCACCCCCCGGCGCGGCCCGCCACGCGACCGCTTCACGCGGTGGGTGTCGAGCTGGAACGTGTTGAAGACGCTGCTGAGCACCCGGAACTGCGCCGTGATAAGCGACAGCGTGCGGATGCCCATGAACAAGTCCGCGTCCTGCGGCGGGCACCTGTCGATGGGCATCGGGCAGTGGAACAAGGCTGCCTCGAGCAACAAGACCAGAACAAGCACCACCTTCTCCATCGTCCTTTTGTAGCGCTCGCCCTGGCGGAAGAAGGTCAGGTTGGTGAGCCCCGTCTCCTTCAACTCCGTGTACAACCGCTGCTGTGCCTCCCACGCGTGGCGGAAGAACTGCTCCGTCTGCAGCCGCACCGCCGGGTCCACGGGGCCCGCCAGCACGCTCGACATGGCGTGCCAGCCGCTCTGGCGCCGCATGTACACGCACCCGCCGCACGCCAACACGGCACAGAGCACGTCCGTGTCCAGGAGCGCGTACTGCAGCACCACCTGCGTCCACGCCTGCGAGCCGAGGAGGTACGTCGTGCCCGTCGAGAACTCGGACGCCCACGTCTGGAACATGACCTCGACGTCGTGGCAGTCGCTGAGGGGGTCGGGCAAGAGCTCCATTGTGAACGACGTACGCGTCGTCGACACGGGCGGCGGCGAGCGCGTGCCGCTGTCCAGCGCAAGCCGCATGCTCACCAGTCCCGGCCCCGTGTGCACTGTTCCTGGCGACAGCGCCCTCGCGGCGGTCTGGTACTCCGCCGCCGCCTCCATCATGGCGTTGTTGTCGCTGATGGTCTGGTTGAAGTCCGAGTAGACCAAGCTGCGCGGGGGCACTGTGAACAACTGCAGCTCGAGACTGGGGTTGAGCGAGTAGGCATGGATGTCGAGGTTGAAGTCCAGCGCCAAGGCGTCGCCCGCCAGCGTTGCGCTCTTGGGCCTGCGCGCACGCACCCCGCCGCTGTCGCGGGCGCGCGGCGTGCCGCCGAGCGGCTGCTCGCCGGTGGCCTCAGCAAGATCGGCAATGGCGCGGGCAAGGTCCTCCTGGCTGTGGTACTTCAAGTACGGCCGGTAGCGGTCAACGCCGCCCTCGTAGTAGCGGGCCACCGCGACCAGCTCGTCGAGATAGCCGACGACGGGGAAACGCAGCACGTCATGCTCGACCGCTTCGAAGCGGTACTGGATGAAATTAAGCCGGGCGCCGCGCACACAGGTCCGGTTCAGCGTGACGCAGTTGGCGCACACGGGCGTTTGCTCGTCGCACTTGAGGTGCCGGTCGCGGCAGGTCAAGCAGCCGCTCCGGGTTCTCGTCTTTTTCGCCGCAGCCTCCACCATGGCACCGGGAGCGGGGGAGCAGCACACAAGCAGGGAAGACGGCGGCCCAAGCAGATGCGGACCACGGGGCTTTGGCCAGGAGGGGAACGGGGCGCCAAACCAACCGTGCCGGCCCATCGCCCCGCAGCGCCCGCCGGTGGTTGGTGCACGCAGCCGCGGGCCAGCCGCGCCTACCGCGGCTAGCGCGCCGTAGCGCGCCGTAGCGCCGAGCTGCCCCGCGGGCAACCGCTGCGGCCGCCGCGCGCCCCGCCCGCTGGCTCCGCCGGGCGTATGCCCCGCGCCGTGGGTATGTGCCGTGCATGGGCGGCCCACGGGCCGCCGGTCCTATGTCGGAGCAGGTTTACGCGGTGGGCTGCAGGCGCGGGCGCCGGCGCGGCGGCGCCTACTTGCGGCCCTTGGCGGCGTTCGTCAAGGCGTACGCCACGCTGCCCTGGAACTCGTCCGGGTTGCCGCCAAACGTCAACGTCTCGCCGAGCTCGTCGTGGTGCAACGTCATCAGACTGAACTGCCCAAACGGGTCGTTCTCCTCGCCCACAGGCGTCACCGCCATCGGCGCCAGCCCCGAAATGTCAATGCTCTCGCTTTCCTTGGCGCGGCTCCGCGGCCGGCCCTCGCCCTTGGTGAGCACCGGCACCATCGGCGGCTGCTGGTTGCGCAAGAGCGCCCACTGCGTGTGCTTGAAGAAGGGGTGCGCCTTGATGTCGCTGGCGCCCGCCTTCGACCCGAGCCGCTTTGTCTCGTCCTTGAGGAGAAGCTTGCGCACGAGCAGCTTGCACGCGGATGTCAAGTGCTGGTAGCCCGACAGATCCGGGAACAAGACGTCCTTTTTGAGCACGTTGGCAAACGTCTGGTTGCGGTTGCGGCCCTTGAACGGCGTCGTGCCGTACAACATCTCGTAGATGAAGATGCCGAGCGTCCACCAGTCCACGGCGCTCGTGTGGCCCTTGCCGCGGATCACCTCCGGCGCAATGTACTCCTCTGTGCCCACAAACAGGTTCGTGCGGAACCCGTCGATGCACGCCTTGGTGTCCACCTGCTGCACGTTGTGGTGCAGGCGGCCCAGCAACACCACCTCCGGCAGCTTGGTGTTGCGCGTGGGCTTGCTCAAGTCAAAGTCCAGGAGCATGATGTGGCCCAGCTGGTGGAGGAGGATGTTTTCTGGCTTGAGGTCGCGGTAGATGAACCCCATCAAGTGGAGGTACTCGAGCGCCGCCGTCACCTCCGCCGCATAGAACCGCGCATCGCTCTCGGGGATGCACTTGGAGCTGCGCGTCTGCAACGCCCGGAAGAACTCGCCGCCCATGCAGTACTCCATGCACAAGTACAAGTGGTCCTCCAGCTGGAACAGGTGGTAGAGCGTCACAATAAATGGGTGCAGCAGCGTCGACAAGATCTCCTGTTCCGCCAACACCCGCTTGATCTTGTTGCGGTTGATCATCTCCTGCTTGCTCAACACCTTGAGGGCGTAGAGCCGCGACGTTTTGCGCTCCTTCACGAGATACACCTTGCCCACGTCGCCGCGCCCGAGGAGACGGATCTTTTCAAAGCTCCCCGGCGTCACCTCCACCTCCAGGATCTTGGTCAGGTTTGCCGAGTAGCTGCGGCCGCGCAGCTGTGCGCGCGACGACGGCGGCACCAGCTTGAGCTCCCCAATGTGGCGCGACAACTCCAGGCCGCTGATGGGCTGCCGAGTGTCGGCCGGCACCTCCGCAGGCGGCGGCGCGTCGCTCTTGTCGCCGTTGCCCATCAACTCCAGGATCATCAGAAGCCCAAGAGGCGCCAGGGCGACGCGGCGCAAGCGCTTCAGCACCAGCTCACGCGGCAGCGCAAGCTGCAGCGGCGCCTCGCCACCAGTCGCAGCGGCGCCGAGCTTGGGCGGCAGCACGCCTGTCACCATCGTCAGGTCGGCAGTGAGGTCTGTCTCGAACACGTCGCTGGGAGGTGCCTGGTGCACCGGCAGCCGCGGCGGCGTCGCGAGCATATCCAGGAGCGTATGCGGAGGCTCGGCCAGGCCGTCGTGACCCGCCGCTGCGCCGGGCAAGTTTTGAGTGCTGTTCAAGTGCCGGAGCTGGAACAGAATGGGGCCGTGCTTGCCGCTCGAGGCGTTGCTGGCGCTGATCACCTCCGCCGTGTATGCATCCGTGGCGACGGGCATGCTGCCAATGTCGCTGGGGTTGCGCTGGTGCAGCGCGTGCGGCGGAAGGCCCTGGTGGGCAAAGTACGGGTTCAGGTCTGCCACCAGCAGCGCCGAGCGCTGCTTGTCGGGGTTGGTTTCCAGCCGCTTGCGCCGAAACACCAGCATGAGCAGGTGGTCGTTGGGCTTTGGCGGTGGCGCGAGCGCGGGGCTGTCGCCAAGGTCGGCCAGCACGTCGGCGGCGGAGGCCGGCAGCTCCGTCTCGGCAGCAGGCGTCGGCTCGTGCGGCTCGTGCTCCAACGAGGCGCTGTCGTGGCCGGGCTCGGCGGGCAGCAGGATGCGGAACACGCGCTTGAACTTGGAGAAGCGCGTCTGGATAACGAGCCCGTCCTGGGACTCGTCGGCCAGCGGCGCCGGCGTGTCGGAGCCGGGCACCGGCGCGTCGGGGCCGGGTACAGACGGGTCGGCCAGCGGTGCAGGCGTGTCGGGGCTGTGCGCCAGGTCGTCCGAACCGGCCGGCGGCACCAGCAGCCGGGCGGTGGTGGGGCGGATGGCGGGCAGCGGGCCGGCCGAGGGCGTCGGCTGGGTGGAGCCCGTCAGCATCAGGCGACCGTCGCGCTCGGTGGACTTGAACAAGCGGGAGATCAGAATCAGGCGGGACCGGGTGGCTTTGCCGGGCGGCGGCGGCGGCGCGAGGGCAAACTCCGTGTCGGTGTGGGACGGCAGCGGCGGCGCGGCAGCACTGGACACAGGCTCCCTGCTGCCCTCGGAGCCGCTCAGCGCCTGCAGCAAGGCCTTTTCGCGGCGGGGGGGTAGCAACGTGTTGAGGGATACCATGGGCGCCGGAGCACACGTGTGGCCTTTTCGGGGGGGGCGTGGGCGTGTGTGCGCGGGGGGGCGGGGCGGGTCGAGGTGCGCGGCGAGGCGGCAGGCAGGCGGGGACCGGGGGCGGGAGTACGGGGTGCGCGCACAGCGGTGCCGGAGCTGCGGATGACAGCAGCGAAGCGAGCGTTGCCGCTCGTGGAGACGCGGCGCCCGCCAGCGGCCCCTGCCGGCACACGTGACCGGTCACGTGGGGCTACGAAAAGAAACAGTGCTGGTGGGCGCGGGCGGGGCGGCGGGCGCGGGCGATGGGCGTGATGCATTGGAGGTACGGCTAGGCCAAGTGGGGCGGGAGGAGGAAGTTGGGGATGGAGTTCTTGATGTGGTAGACGTGGCCGCAGTTGCGGCAGGTCATCCTGCCCTCGACGATCTGGGTCTCGAGCAACAACAGGTGGAGGTCCTGGAGCAACTGCTGGGCGGCGGGCAGCTCGGCCTCCTCCACGTCGATCTCGGGCTTGGTGGGCGGCAACAGGGTGTTGCCCAACTCGGCGGCGACGCGGAGAAGCGCGTCCCAGTCGAGGCGGTCCAAGACGCCGGCGACAAACTGGGGCTTAAAGTCCTGCGGCTCCTGCGCAAGCTCCACCTCCGAGTACAGCAACGGGAACGCCTCCGCCAGTGCGTCGCACAGCCGCACGGCGCACTGCACGAAGTTGGTGGTGAGGAGCTTCATGATGGCGGGCAATAATTTTTCAGGCTGCAGGACACAACAAACGCCACCGCCACTTCTGCACGGCTCCGGCGACGGCACGGTATAAGAGGACGCGGCAGGACACGGCAGGACCACCCCAGAACCCCGACAATGCTTTATCTCAAGGGCAAGGCCGTCTTTGACGGCGTGACAGACCTCAGACCGGTGGACACGGCGGAGCAGCCGTTCGAGTACACGTTCGAGATTGCGTGCATCCGGTGCCGCGAGACGCACAACAAGCCGGTCACGATCAACCGGTTCGAGCAGCACGAGGGCGAGGGCACGCGCGGGACGGCGTCGTTCGTGTACCGCTGCCAGAACTGCAAGCACCAGCACTCGGCGAACATCGAGGCGACGGGCAAGGCGGTGGCGAACGACGGCGAGTTCCACGCGGTCTTGCAGATCGACGCGCGCGGCTTGGACGTGTTGCGCTTCATCCCGGAGGGCGTGTTTGCGTGCGTGGGCGAGGAGAGCGGCACCAAGTTCGACGACGTGGAGGTGGAGGAGGGCGAGTGGTACGACTACGACGAGAAGGCGGGCGGCGACGTGAGCATCACCGAGGTCGAGTGGGAGGTGGCCCGCCTGTAGCCGCCGCACCGAATGCACGATAGAGAGGGCGCGAGGCCTGGCGGCCGCGAGCACAGGCGGCCGGAGCATCGCGAGGCTCGGCTCGCTTGCCCCTGCCGAATGCGGCGCCCGGCGTGCCGATAAGAACACATCCCACCCGCTCGCCCGCGCCGTCCGCACCACCTGCTTCTCCCATGCCGATCCCCGCCGGGTGCTTCACGGGCAAGGCCGACGCGCTCACCGCCGCCGACGCCGCGTTCCGCCGCGGCTCCCCCGTCCTGTTCACCCAGATGGAGTACGACGCCCTGCTGCCCGATCTCGACAACCCCGAGCAGTGGCGCACCCGCCTGCCCGTCGAGATCCAGTTCTACGCCCGCGAGGAGTCCCCAGAGGCTGTGGCGCCGCCGCCGTACCTGGCGGCGGGCCTGCCCGGCGTGGCCGGCGCTGCCGACAAGGCCGGCCTCTCGCTCTCCGCCGAGAGGGACGGCCTCCCGCTCCCTGTCACGCAGCCGCGCGCCACCCGCGCCACCCCTGGCTCCTGGCTCCTCTACGCCGCGCTCCTCGCCGCCAACGGCTACCTCATGCTTCGCCGCGCCTAGCCGCGCTGCCGCGCCCGTTGCAACCACGCGATCCGCCGCGCTCCTGCATCCGTGTCTATTAATGGACCGCGTGTTGCCTGCGCGCCCGCCCGGGGATGCTCCGCGCCCCTCCGCGGGCCGCCGCCTCCGGCCGCGCCGCGCCCACCCGCCCCCAGCCGCGCCGGCCGTGCTGCCGTAGACCGCTGCCGCCGGCCGCGCAAGACACGGCGGCCGCGCCGCTGCGCCCACGCGCCATGTGGCTGCATGCAAAAAGAAATGCCCCTGCCACGCTTGTCTCTCCTTCTCCATTTTGCCGGGCGCCCGCTGGATGGACCCGCAGTAACCTCTCTCGCTCTCGACTCGACATGCTCACCTTCCATCTCTTGGCAGCGGCGCTGCTCGTGCTACCAGCCGTGGCCTCGGGCACGTACGAGGGCTGCTACACCAAGCTCCCGGCCGGCAGCGTCAGCCAGGGCCTGAACGACGTCCAGCTGACCCTCAACTGCATTGGCGAGTGCGGAAGCTACTCCTTCTTTGCCCTCACCGTGAACCTGACCGACCTGAAGCAGTACTGCTACTGCTTCAACAGCGCGCCGCTGAGCGGCGACAAGGGCGGATCGTGTTCGACCTCGTGCTTTGGCTGGCCGTCCGACGTCTGCGGCGGCACGCTGGTGTACGCCGTGTACGCCGTGTCCGATACCGCCGTGGTTCTGGACGCCAGCGCCGCGTCCAGCGCGACCACGGCCGACAGTTCCCTGAGCGACGCGTCGACCAAGACAAGCTCCACGAGCACAGCCGCGACGAGCACCAAGGCGAGCACCACAACGGACAAGCCGCTGTCCACCGGGGCCGACGGCACCACCGCCACAACGGTCTTGTCCTCCACCGTGACCAACAGCAACGGCCTGCCGGTGTTGGTGACGGTGACGCAAACGGCGCTGCAGGCGACACAGGCGGCGCTGACGTCCGCCAAGAGCGGCAGCAACGCGCTGTCGGTGGTGGGGCCAGCGGTGGGCGGCACGGTGGGCGGCGTGGCGGCGATTGTCGTTGCGGGCGTGGTGTTCTTCATCTGGCGCAAGCGGCGGCAGGACCGGCTCGACCGCGAGGCGGACGAGGAGGAGCGGGCGTACCGCGCCGCGTTCAAGCCGGACCCGGACTCGCAGCTGATCATGATGAACTCGTTGAGCGGCGTGGAGAACCCGTTCGCGGACACCAAGCCGTCGAACGAGCTGTCGAGCAACGACGAGTTCCAGCCGCCGCCCATGCGGGGGCGCCGGCGCATCAGCGACGGCAGCATCTTGGACTCTTCGTTTGGCGGCCACACGTTGGCAGTGTCGAACCCGGACACGTAGCGGAGCGTGCGCCGCGTCCGCGACCCCGGTGCCCGCACCGGCGGCGCCGCCCCGCCACCGCCGCACCACCCTCACCCACCGCGGCTCCCGCGGCTCCAGCGGCTCCCGCGGCTTCCGCGGCTCCCGGCGCGCCTGCGCCCCCATACCTAGTGTTTCCACGAGTGAATGTTCCTTGCCCAAAACGGTCGTGGCGTGAACGGATGTTCCGCCTGTGCCGGGCGAGCCCCACAACCCTGCTTCTTTGCCACGCCTCTGCTCCGCGCGCAAATGCCCCAGACGCTCGTGATTCCCGACGGCGAGCAGGCGTACTACAACAGCCTCAAGGAGATCCGCACGGGGCTCCAGGACCTCAAGGCGGACCGCAGCGTGTACATCGGCAGCGACGACATCTACAGACGGTATGAGCGCGTGCTCGAGATTGTGCACGAGCTCCTGGTGGCGCGGAAGGACAAGGCGATCAAGGGCATCGAGTTGGTGACGCCGAACCGCACGGACACGATGCTTGACGACGTGTTTCTGTTGTTGCTGTTGTGTTTCATGACGGCCGGGTTGGTGAACACGGCGCCGGCGACATACGCGCTGTTGTGCACGGTGCAGCAGTTGTTGGAGCACATGGAGGAGGGCCAGAGCTACACGCAGGACGACTTGACGCTTGTGCGGGTGCGGCTCGACGAGATCGGGCACCTTGTGGACGGACCCGGCGACAACGAGCGCGAGGGGACGCCGAGCGGCACGAGCCACCGGAACGAGGAGTTTTTGTTGTTGCGCAAGAAGTTGGCGACGTGCGACCTGTTGTATCTCCGGCTCGTGGAGCAGTGCCAGCAGCTCCCGCCGGCGTTGCAGCAGTACAGCGAGCAGTTGGTGGAGGTGCAGCTGCAGTTGTTGCAGTTGCAGCTGCAGTGGGACGGCCACGCGTTGGACAAGCGCGTGTTGCAGCCGCTCGTGGACCGGTTGGTGGCGATCGAGCAGCACCGCAACGCGGACGGGCTCTTTATTGCGCCGGGCGAGGACGAGCTGGCGCCGGGATGCACGCAGGGCCAGGAGCAGTTGCGCGGGTTGTTGGACGAGTGCCACAACTTGGTGAACGACCTCCAGATGGACACGCTGCTCGTGGACGACTCGCTCTTGCCCATGTTCCAGCGGTTGTTCAAGATCCGCAGCGAGCTCGACCTGTTGTTTGTCACGCGGCGGTGGACGCTCCGGCCGACGGACGTGTACAACTACCAGAAGGAGTTGCTGGAGGTGGAGACGCAGCGGCGCAAGTGGACGGAGCCGCCGGTGCGCGGGCGCCTGCTTGTGATGTACCTTCTCCGGAGATGCCACACGATCATCTACGCGCTTCTCGAGCTGCTGGAGCCGGTGCTGGAGGCGTTGCAGCCCATCTACCACCAGTTGAGCACGGTGCGGCGGTTGTTGCTTGACGTGAAGCGCATGGGCGGCATCAGCAACACGCGGGAGTTGTACCCGTACCAGATGAAGCTTGCGAGCTTGGACAACTTGAAGGTGGACGGCAAGTTCATGGTGGGGGACCAGGTGCCGGAGGGCCAGGGCACGTTGATTGCGTTGATTCTGGAGTGCTACGAGATCTGCTACGAGATGAAGGTGGAGTTGGAGGAGGAGGAGATGGACGAGGAGGACGCAGAGGAGGAGGAGCTGGCGGCGGCGCTGACGCGGAGCTTGCGGCTGGTGCTGATTCCGACCAAGCCCGTGCGCGAGCGGTTCTCGGCGATCCGGTTGACGGAGGACGACATCAACGAGGACCCGTACCACAAGTTTGACGGGGAGTTGAACTACGACGAGTACGACGACGAGCTGCAGCGCCCCAGCGCCGCGCCCAGCGTCTACGGCTCCGACGCCGGGAACGACTACTACTGAATATACGCTACAGGTGGCGCGGGTGCACGGGTGTTGCGCCTCACGATGCTCATCGGCGGCGGCGCGGCCGGCGGCGGGTCGGGCGGCGCTGCGGGCGCGCGCGCGGGGCTGCGGCGG